>CACRXK020002084.1:0-46411 GCA_902702795.2 Paramuricea clavata
AAACACTTCATCCCGGTTAGGCGGAATGAATTTTTCCCTTTTGGGCATGCGTAAATGCCTTTATTGCAACAAAAATATGACGTCAAGCACCGAATGGTTTCATCCCGGCAATGTATTTTGTCCATATAAACACTAGGCGAGTATCCTGTCTTGGCGGGATGAAAACGTCCCGTCCCATCTAGGCGGGATCATATAAACAGGCCCTAAGGAATTGAAAGATTTTATAAGCTCGCAATGCTTTTTTAAAAGCAAGATATATGTAAACAATGAAAGAAATGGCACTAACAGAGCCACAACTTCTCCAGAAGTGTAAAATTCGATGATACTGAATCACAGTTTGCAAGTCAATCCTTCAAAATTTAGTTAAATGTTTCCAAAACTTCAGTCAATATAGTTTTGTAGTACACCCATCTTAAGGGTTCCTTTCAGCTTTCACCTTGCCAAGACCTGTCACTAAATTATGGGTTGCCTGAATAGATATAATTCTTCAAATCATGATTTTTGAAGTTAATTTGATAGATATTTTTAATTGCATGGATTATTGGGTCATATTTTTCTGCTATTTAGCCTTAATATTGTCGACTTTTTTTAGGAAAGGCAGTGCAAACAAGCGCATACAATAGCAATTCTTCTTCAACTAATGGGCAACAATTTCTAAATAGCAAGGAAGCTGAATGACTGTATGGGTATGGATAGCTCTTTCATGGGCTCTGCTCAGTTTGTATGTTGTAACTTATGTCGAGCCATTGCAAGTGAATTTAACAAAGCCAGCGAACAAGATTGACAAAAATATACACGATTTAGTTGCACATTTCAGCTTGGAGTTTGGTAATATTTCAACTGTCAATTCAACCTCGAACTTTGAAAGGTTCAAAACCTATCTGTCTCATGTTTGCTCACTCTATAATTTTGTATACGCAAAGGTTTTCATCATAACTTAATAACAAATTATAATTTAGGTTTTGGAAATCATTGGGTTTTTATCAGGAAGCAGTGCGCGCTAACACTCTCTTACAACATTTCGACGGCCATTTTTAAACACCAAATTAAACAGAGTATAGAAATAAAATAACACCCGAAATAAAGTTTTTCGTCACTTAAATCTTATCTTTAAGTTTCTTATAATAGCTAAAAGTAACAAAAACATATAAATTTTACACAAGTAATATTTTATATAGCAATAGTTTCAACATACCTTCTGATGGGTCATATACGCGTAGCCATATTTGTTTACAATTGGAACGTCTTACCCCCCGCGAAGCCCGCATCTATATAAATATATATATTTATATATATATATATATATATATATATATATATATATATATATATATATATATATATATATATATATATACTGGATCCAGAAAAGTTTGACCTTCGAATATATATATATGTTGGCCATTTTGAATTTTCTTGGGTTAATTATACGCGAACGCATACATCAAATGTCGCTCGCAACGTATTGTATATTACAATATTATTCCAACGATCGTGACTAAAACACCACACGAGTACATACGAGTAACATACGAGTAACACACAAGTACATACGAGTACATACGAGTAACATACGAGTACATACGAGTAACACACGAGTAACATACAAGTACACACGAGTAACATACGAGTACACACGAGTAACATACGAGTAACATACAAGTAAATACGAGTACATACGAGTACATACGAGTAAAATACGAGTACATACGAGTAAAATACGAGTACATACGAGTAAAATACGAGAATTAGCACGCTTTCTTTAAAGTTTCTTTCACTTTCACACTTTCACTTTGGCTTCGTATTATGTTCATGTTGTAAATGCCTTATTGACATAGGCGTACGAGACAGGGGGCGGGGGGGGGGGGACCAACTGCCCCCCAAAATTTTGGAAAACCATGGAAATTCGAGCAAACGCTAGGAAAAATCAAGAAAATTCGGGCAGATTTATGAGAAAATATGTTAAAATCAGGTTATTTCTTTACAATTCTCCATAAAAATTCAGGCAAACTTTCAACTTCCCCCTCCCCCCCCCCAGAAAACATCAGCCCCGTTCTCCTATGCGTATTGATGGATTTCGAAGCCTCGCACGACGTAGAAAAGGTAATTCATTAATATAGAATAAAGATTTGTATGTTCTAAGACTCTAAAAAGGTTTAAATGTAGTATATTGCTCACAGGCTGTCAGAGAGTTTTTGTAGTACATGAAAGTGCATGTTTGCCATGTTGTTTATACGTCTGTAGTCTATGTGTTTTGCAAATTTAATACGTCAATTGTACACCTGTTTTCAACAGGGAAATATAAAATACTTAGGGTTCTTAGGGGAGCTGGTGGATTCTAAAATTCAAACAGCATAATAAAAATGACCCTCCCTTTTAATGTGTTTAAAAATGTAGTCCGCCCCTTTAGAACAGTCTGAAAATTTTTCACCCCCTCCAACATTAAAGTTAAGAAGAACATAGTATGGCCGTATGGTAGTTCTTCCCATCCTATTCTTTTGTGTGCTCTTTACAACCAGGGGCGTAGAGAGGACCTTCAACTTGGGGATGCTGGACAGGATTTAGCCAACAGGGGGGAGGGGAGGGTGAAATAAAAAAAATCCACAATATAATTGTGTATAACCTTGTCTAAGTAAGTAGATATGGCCCCAAGAAGAAAGGGTTCACTTTAGGTTTTTTTATGTAAAATATATTTACTTTCAATCATCATTCGGGCTTATATACGTATAAACAACATGGCAAACATGCACTTTTATGTACTACAAAAATTCTCTGACAGCCTGTGAGCAATATATTACATTTAAACCTTTTTAGAGTCTTAGAACATACAAATCTTTATTCTACATTAATGAATTACCTTTTCTACGTCGTGCGAGGCTTCGAAATCCATCAATACGCATTGGAGAACGGGGCTGATGTTTTCTGGGGGGGGGGGAGGGGCATTTGCCCGAATTTTTATGGAGAATTGTAATGAAATAACCTGATTTTAACATATTTTCTGATAAATCTGCCCGAATTTTCTTGATTTTTCCTAGCGTTTCCCCGAATTTCCATGGTTTTCCAAAATTGGGGGGGGGAAGTTGCCCCCCCCCCCCGCCCCCTGTCTCGTACGCCTATGTCAATAAGACATTCCCAACATGAACATAATACGAAGCCAAAGTGAAAGTGTGAAAGTGAAAAAAACTTTAAAGAAAGCGTGCTAATTCTCGTATTTTACTCGTATGTACTCGTATGTACTCGTATTTTACTCGTATGTACTCGTATGTACTCGTATGTTACTCGTGTGTACTCGTATGTTACTCGTGTGTACTTGTATGTTACTCGTGTGTTACTCGTATGTACTCGTATGTTACTCGTATGTACTTGTGTATACTTGTGTGTTACTCGTATGTTACTCGTATGTACTCGTGTGGTGTTTTAGTCACGATCGTTTTTAATGGCCCTGCGAGAACAAAGGGAATACCCGCAATCATGATATTATAAGGTAATAGCATAAAAAGGAGCGAATTAGCTATTGAAAACGTCCCGCCCGATGAGCGTCGTTTAGTAAAATTCCCTTGGGCGCCGCTTGATTCGGGTCATTTAGTAAAATTCCCTCAGGCCCTCGGGAATTTTACTAAATGACGCTCATGCTATTACTTATAATTAACGAAGGTTAGTCACAGCAACGAGTTGCTGCAAAGATAGAAGTGACGAAAGGTGCTGTGCAGCGAATTGCGGAAAGGTTCAGAAAAAAAGCAATCCAATTCCACCCGTAAACTTCAAACTTTCATCGGTAAAATGTACTCTTTCCAGTTTTCTACTCTGTAAGTTTTGTACTTTTTGGCCCATAACAATCTCTCGCGCTTATTTATAGGACGTAGCAACGGTTTAGAAACTGCAGCTCTTCCTTTGAGCCCACTTGCAGCCAATCTCCTTCTTACTGTTGTTTTGCTAATTGGTTTCTCTCGGATGGCGTTAATTTACGACTAAATATTACCAGCAGTTGTTCTTCTATTGCGCAAAGAAGGTAATTTTATGAACTGATCTTATTGCTGTGTAGTACTCCTTGGTCCCCCTGAATTTGGTAGGCTGGAATTATTGGATTGCGTTTTTCTGAACCTTTCCACAGTCCGCTGCACAGCACCTTTTGTTACTCCTATCTTTGCAGCAACTTGTTGCTGTGACTAACCTTCGTCAACGGGAGCAATAATCTGCTTCACATGCGTGTAGAGGATTAGAAAACTTATTTTGAAATTATATATTGCAAAATATTTCACCAGAAAATGTGGGAGACAATTTCAGATCTGAATGTGCATGTTCAAGTAGTTAAAGCAAGTGTATTTTTCAGGAGATACACTCTTCGCAAGATTTTGCCAAAAATTGGGACTGGACTCATTCTTTCGCCACCTAGTGTATATATATTAATATATATTCAACAAAACTGAAAACACTCAAGTGAAAATGCTTTGGACAGAATTGAAATCTGACAAACAGGACAAACAGTGAAACAAACAATCAGACACACAGGGTACTTCAACAGCCAATCTGCTACGGTGAATGAACAACGCGATTAGGTAAAGATCACAAAAATCATTATCGTGTTAAATGATGACTGATAATGAAATGCAATTCTAAAGAACATTCTCTTTTACGGTTAAGATTATGCAATGTGCAAAAAATATGGGGGGACTCAGCCCCCCCCCCCCAAGTCAACGTGGAATTTTAACAAGGGGGGCGGATCCCTGAGCACCCCCTCCACTACACCACTGAGTGGTATTTTTGTCCATGTTTGGCGCATAAAACCATAGATAAAGCCCAGAAAACGTCGGTCCTGAGATTCCAAGATTAATTAATTTTCATGAGGTTATATATTAACCAGTGAACTCAAAAGACCTGGAACGATAACTCCTATGTTCAAGTGCTATGATTGGTTGAAGCCAATTTGAAGCTCAAAGCGGGAACCGCGCGGCGAAAATGCACTTTCAAAAAGACTAGGGTGAGTTACGAGGAGTGCGAAATTCAGTCAAAACATTGTTTGAGCGAAAATTAGCAAGAAAAATCCTTTTTTCACCGAAAGACTTCAAGTTAAAATATCCAAACCAGTTTTTTGGATAGTTCTAACTTGCTTGCACTTAGTTGAAGCAAAACTTTGAAGGGTAACATTTTTGTATTGTTACAGTCAATTTCAGCTGACTTTTCACTCAAATGTTCCGAACTTCGTTCCGAACTTCGCAAATTCGTTGCCAAGTTCAAAAGTTCATAAAAAAAGCATAATTTCATGATGGCGGCTCGCCATGGTGTTCCGTCCGTCTTATTTTTATTTTTGCCCTTGATTTTGTTTTACATGCTTTTTAATGCTACAAATCTATGTCAGAAAGCGTTGTTAAACAAAGAAGAGTATCGTCCTGGATTATCAAGAGTCTTTAAATGTTCAAAACGGAGATTTTTAAAGTTAGTTGTGCAATACACTACAAATGGCATCTCGACCTTCAACCCAACTCATACAAATATTGAGCTGCTGATTTCTGGTGATGTAGAGCGAAACCCAGGTGATGGCGTTGATAATTATGATACTACACAAGTAAAGTTGCCGGATAAAGGCCTAAGAATTGGTCAATGGAACGTTCAGCACTTAACAGACTCGAAGTTTGAACAGATAAATTTAATTTTGAGTACATGCAATAACATCGATATCTTATTCTTATTGGAAACATTTCTTAAGCCTTCGAAGCCTGATTCGGTGTATAATATTCCTGGCTACAGTTTATATCGGAAAGATAGACATGGGGCGAAAGCTGGTGGTGGCTTATTGATGTATGTTGCTGACAGAGTCAAAGCGAAAAGAAGATACGAGCTCGAAGATGACTTCGTCGAATCATTTTGGTTCAATGTGTGCCCTCATAACTCGAACAGACCAATTTTAGTAGGGGCTCTTTACCGTCCACCCTCTGCAAATGCAGACGCTGACTTAAATATCGAAAATCATATTGAATCAGTGTATCTAAAGAGTAAAGAGATAATTTTGGTCGGTGATTTCAACATCAACTATCCGGATCAGAGTGCCTATTCTAAGCATCGATTAGGTTTTTTAAGGGTCTGAATATGTCTCAGCATGTGAAAGTTGTTACAAGACCAGCTAGCGAGTCCTGTTTGGATCATGTCTACACAACAAATTCTAAATTTATTTCCAACCTTGTTGTGCCCGACATTGGTTTATCTGATCATTTTCCTGTGTTTGTCTGTCGTAAATATTTTGACCATAATAAAGACCCTACTCATAAAACCATAAAATATTTCGACTTTAAGAACTTATACACAGATGCCTTGCTAAACGATCTTAAAGACTGCCCATGGGACAGTGCTTTTGTTTTCGACGATGTTGATGACATTGTCGATACGCTTCAAGTCCTTTTAAGTCAGGTACTGAACGAACATCTTCCAGCAAAACAAAAGCGCGTAAGGAAGATTAAACAGCCTGACTGGTTTAATGATCGCATTGTTACCGCGATAAAAACCCGCGACAAAGAGCTTAATAAGGCGAGGAAATCGAAAGATCCAAATGACTGGGCAGAGTATAAACGTTCTAAGTGTTTTGTTATAAACTTAATAAAGAAGTTAAAACGTTCATACTTTCAAGAGTCAATTGACAACAACAACGGAAACCCACAAGGAATTTGGAGAGCGCTAAAATCTCTTACCAAGTCTAAAAAACAAAGCAAGATCACAGAGTTAAAGAGGGAGGATGGCACGTCAGAAACTGATACACTAGCTATGACGAATATGTTAAATGAATTCTTTGTGAATATTGCGAGCGGTTTGTGCGCTAACTCTACCCCAAGTGAGTTGGATACAAGCATTCTTGAGAACTTTGTTTCGTCTAAATTTACTAATTCCAACACTCAATTTAACATCCCTCCTATAACGGTACAGGACACTATGGAAATGATTGATAGTCTTTCGAGCCGGAAAGCAACAGGTTCTGATGGTATTAGTGCCAAATTATTGAAATTGGTTGCACCCGTCTTATGTCATCCTTTAACACGAGTCTTCAATCTATCCTTGGAAAAAGGGTGTTTCCCAAGAAAATGGAAGGTTGCGCGGGTAACCCCGCTTCACAAAGATGGTGTGCGTGACATCAAAGATAATTACAGACATATCTGTTTTATCTGTGCTGTCAAAATTGATTGAAAAGCACGTTGCACGATCTCTCATGAGCTACCTTGCGGAGAACAGGTTGTTGTATCATCTGCAGTCAGCATTTCGCGAAGGCCATTCCACTGATTCAGCTCTGATAAACTTGACAGACAAGATATTGTTTAATTTGGACCATGATGAGGTTACCGGAATGGTGTTTGTCGACTTTAGAAAGGCTTTTGACGTAATTGACCATAAGATTCTCCTAAAAAAGTTGGAGCTTTATAGAGTGACTGATGTAGCGTTGACCTGGTTTAAGTCCTACCTTTGTGATCGCTACCAATTTGTTTCTCTCGAAGGTAAATCGTCTGAATGCTTACCACTGACGAAAGGGGTACCACATGGTTCAGTCTTGGGACCTGTATTATTTCTGCTATTTGTGAATGATTTACCACTTCATTTACAATATTCTTCAGTCGACATGTTTGCTGACGACACTACTATGTCTGCATGTGCTCACTATTTGGACATTTCTTCGATGAATGATGGTTTAAATAGTGACCTTCATGCTCTTAATGAATGGTCGTTGCAAAATAAAATGTTCATAAATGCACGAAAAACAAACTCCATGCTTGTGACTGGAAAAAGGATACCAAAGAAATTGGACTCACAGAATGACCCATGTCTGCAGCTCAAGATAGATGGCGTTGATGTCAGCGGTGTTGCCTCGAAAAAACTTTTAGGAATTACCTTGGATTCTAAAATGAGTTATGAAACGCATGTCGAGGAACTAGCGAAGAAGATTTCAAAACGATTAGGATTGCTTAAACATATCAGTCCTTATCTCAAGCAACATCAACGAGAAACATTTTATACTTGCGTTATCAAGCCCACTCTCATGTACGGTAGTGTGGTCTGGGACAGCTGTAATATCAATTGTCATCAAAGACTTTTGAAACTTCAGAAGAGGGCGGCAAGAATTATTCTAGATGTTGATAGAAGAACGCCTTCAATTGAACTTTTTAATAAGCTAAATTGGCTGCCTTTGTCGAAACAGTCTCTTATAAAAAGAACATCTATAACTTTTAAAAGAGTAAATACAGATTATGTTATCCCTGAATATTTAAGCACTATGCTAGTAAGGAACTCAGATATTCATACTAGAAATACTCGCTTTAATAATATGAACATGGTGTGCCCAAAATACACTAGAGAGACTGAAGGTGGGCGCACTTTCACCGTTAGAACTATTAAAGATTGGAACGCCCTCGATGTTACATTGCGCAAACAGAAATCTATATCTACGTTTAAACGCAGTTTGTATACTAAAATTTTAACGGACCAGAAGTCCGCCATGCGTTTAGAAATTGCTTAGGTGGGTGGTGGGTTATTTTATTTGTAAATATAGTAGTTTTAGAGTTTTTATAAGTTTTAGTATTGTATTAACTTAATTGTAGTTATGTAAGGAGGGCCACGAATTTATCAGTAGTTCACACTTACTGTCAAGTGTTTACCCTCATGAAATAAAGTCTGAATGAATGAATGAATGTGTTTATATAACTCTAAACAGCAACATATTCTCTCATATGGCAGACCGGGATTTAAATATTAGTTTAATTGTAGATACATAATAACTCTTACCACATGCTATTTCTCAGCGTTTTGACGCTTCATAATATTTATATATTACTTAACAACAAAACATATAGCTGTATACCCCTAATATAGAAGTTTTGGATATATAACACTAATGCTATTTCATATAGTCTCAGATTTTTTACTCCTCTAGGAGCTAAATTAAAGGAATCACTTGACAATAACAGCAAAATGCTAGAGCTGTACTTATAAAACTCCAGACAACAACATATTCTCTTGTATATAGCCCTAACTATTGTGTCGCACACGTGGGGGACGCTAAAAAATGCGTAGTCAGCAAGTTTCGCCCGATCGTGTTTAAGCTCGCCCGCGCGACGTCATTGCATATAATTATGACGTATGTTATCATTACGCACCCTCACTTGTGCGGCCCCCTTAATTACCTGCATATATAATGATGCGGCCCCCTTGCATAGTAATTACTTGCATATATAATGATGCGCCACCACAGTCTATGCTAATGATGATACGCCACCACAAACCACCACACGCCACCACAAAAATAAGGTGCGGCCCCCCCTTAATTACCTGCATATATAATGATGCGGCCCCCTTGCATAGTAATTACTTGCATATATAATGATGCGCCACCACAGTCTATGCTAGTGATGATACGCCACCACAAACCACCACACGCCACCACAAAAATAAGGGTCGAACGGCCTCTATATTACTACTCTCGTGCAATGTCATGACGGTGGAAAAAGCAAACACTTGTGGATTTTCAATTTTCAATTCAAAGACGATCAAAAACTATAACCTATACAAGTAAGTTTAAAAGTATTAAATATAGGAAAATAAGTATTAAATTTAACAAAAAAAAAAACGGAAGGCGAAAAGGGCATTTATACATTTGCAGCAAAATCCTTGGAATACATGTTGGCAACGTAAATTCACACCGCTATAAATACAAATACCTTCTTTGTTTAAAAACAAAAAACAGAATGATTGTAGCGAACAAGAGCAGTGAGGTCGCACAAATAGCACTAACAATGACAACTGTTGATGAACTGCTTCCAGTTTGATCACCAGCGCTGTGGGTAACTGTTTCGTTCTGCTTTAAAGTAAAATAAAATAAATCGAATTTTAGTTTTCCAATCGAGGTTGGTTTTTTAAAATGATTTAAAATCTCAAATTGTCCCAATGTCCCTTCTAACAATACTTTTTTTCGTGTGTATACGGCAAAATTAACGGGTTCATGTCGCTTTCCAATAGCTGGTGAGTGGTGGTGCCAGGCATGCGGCAGCTTTTGAACAAGTAGAACTTGGTCGACGAACGGCAAGTGCACGTGTACTGCACTATATGCATGCAGGGCCGCAGAGAGGGGGGGGGGGGGGCAAATTGCCCCGGGCCCCGAGTTGTTGGGGGCCCCTGAAAAATTTTTGTTGAGCCCCAGCCTTTTTTGTGTGTTAAATATTTCCGCGCAAAGGACAAGATATCTGTTCTCTTGGGCTTAGTACCGAATTTTGGCATAAAAAAATGAGATAAAGTCCCTCGAAAGCAGTTGCAACGTACTCGTCCGGAAAAATTTTGTACTCCGGAAAAATTCTGTTTTACCCCTAAAATGGTACACTGACCGAAATTTTTTTGGCGACGGGGGGGCCGCCCTGTATGCATGTATTATATGTATCTTCAACGACAGCGAACACGTGTCAAAAACTAACTTTACGATCGAAAATAGGCACGCTAAACGTACATGTATCTGATGCGCTCGTGTGTATTAGTATTTGAAGAGCTGTTGTTGTTAAAAGGTGTAGCAATGATGATAGGCCAGGGGCGCGTAATATAGATGCAAATATACCTGTATCAATGGAGATTAATGTTCAAGTGAGTCAATGAGTTGCGAGTTAAGAGTCAATGAGTTATGAGTCTAAAAAATTGGGTTTTATTGTATTTAACTTTTTGTAATTTTTTCATTTTTATGTCCACCAAGAGGTTATTTTTTGTTTGTTCCTTTGTCCGTCGGTTTGTCAGTACGCAAAATATTTACAGAAATAATGGACAGAGACAGAGTTTTACGAAATTTTGGGTAAAGAATACTCGTACACCAGGAACCAATCAATCAATTAAATAAGATATAAAGAATCGGATGAAATACTGATAAAATTCTGCCTTACGGGAAAGCTTTTCAGTGTCTAAACATCAGTAGTCGCTTGAAAGCACTCATACATTCATAAAAGGAAATTTGAGAGCTTTCGGTTCAAAAGGTAATTTTTTCAACACGTAATAGATATATACGAACTCCGCAGGGCTATATTTTCCTCATTTTACAACTATTTCGCACAAAGCTTTGCAATTTATGAATTTTACCGTAATTTGAAGATGCTCTTTCTAGTTTCATGCCGGTAATGGGGTTTCATTCTTCGGAAATTTATGAATTTATTCTTTTCGTATTCGGAGGATGTTATTGCCCATTCTGCGCACAGTTTACATGGCAACAACACGCAGAACGACACGCTGACGAATTACCCTTAGCCGCCGAAGCAGTTGGAAAAAATTGTTGCATGGACGATCTGATGCCATCAGTCGAAAGTTCATCACAAGCGATTGAAACTCGACAGCAATCGATCGACAACGTTAGGAGATAAAGCAAATTTCGCATTCGTAAGTGGATTTCGAATCGTCGCGAAGTGCTAGAAGATATTCCGGAAGAAGATCGTGCATCACAAATCAACCTCGACCTGCATGAATTGTCAAGCGTGAAGACCCTCGGAATTTCGTGGACTGAAACGGACGATCAGTTCTCGTTTCACTATTCTCCACCAGAGAAAGAATTTGTCTACACGAAGAGGAACGTTCTTCGCTGCACCGCAACGAACTTGGATCCTTTAGGCTTTGTTGCTCCCTTCATTTTGTTGGCAAAGTTAATGATGCAACAAGCGTGGGTTCAAGGCATGGGTGCATGTCCCCGAGGAACATCGTCGAACTTGGAAACAATGGTTTGAAGAATTGATCAAATTATCTCTCATTAAGATTCCACGTTGTCTGAGAAAGAGCATAGAAGTCGGACATATCGAGATTCACACGTTTTCGGACGCTTCGGAAAAAGCGTATTCTGCGGTTGTGTACATTCGTCATGAATATAAGGACGGTGGCGTATCAGTCCGACTCGTAGCAGCAAAAACACGGTTAGCACCCTTGAAAACTATAAGCATCCCACGGCTTGAATTGATGGGCGCGGTTATAGGCCTTCGTTTAAGTAAACAAGTTTGTACGGCCTTAGAACTTCCTGTACAAGATGTAACGTTTTGGATCGACAGCACGACGGTTGGTTTTTGGATCCGTGGACAAAGTCGAAAGTACAAGACTTTCGTGGCACATCGAATTGGTGAGATTCATGAAGAAACCAACCCTGTGCAATGGAAATACGTCCCGACATCATCCAACCCAGCAGATCACGGTACACGGGGACTCACAGTAACTGAGTTGAAAGAGAATGAACTTTGGTGGAACGGACCAGAGTTTCTAAAAGAATCACGCGACAAGTGGCCCGAAGAGAAATTTGCAGAACAGAACGCCCAGGTTTTCGCAGAGATGAAGCCACAACGCAAGGATGACGCAGTTTGTTTTAGTGCGACTCAGCAAGACGAAAGCGAAAAAGAATGGCGTCTGAAACCTTCAAGATTTTCAAAGTGGTATCGCCTTTCCTTGACAAAGAGATTGGAGTTAGGACTGTCGTTAGTGCGGGTTAGAGCTTGGGTCCATAGATTCATTGCGAACTGTCGAAAGTCGAAGAAAGAACGAGTCAGTGGAGAGTTGACCGCAAACGAATTACAAGGTGTAGAAGAGATCATTATTCGCGAAGCACAAATGGAAGTTTATTATCAAGAGATTACTGCACTAAAAGAGAAGAAGTGTCTTCCTAAAAGAAGCAGTATTTTGAATTTAACGCCAATCTGGAAAGACGGTCTTCTGCGTTCGAATACGAGGCTTCGATACTCGGAGGATTTGAGCGAAGAGATAAAATATACAATAATTTTACCCAGTGACGAAACTCATCGTGAAGTATCACCACGAAAGCGAAGGGCATCGAATGGGCGTAAACTTCACGCTGAATCATCTTCGAGAGAGATACCATGTCGTTCATGGCCGAGAAATTGTAAAGAGAACGGCAAAGGAATGCACAACGTGCAAATGGCGTTTTACCGGCAAACCAGCCGTGCAACAAATGGCACCATTGCCCAATATCAGATTAGAGTTGACGATGAAAGCTTTCACGAACTGTGCAGTTGATTTCGCAGGGCCCTACCTCACAAAGCAAGGACGAGGGAAGACGCGAACGAAGCGATATTTGTATCTATTTCTTTGCTTGCAGACCCGTTGTTGTCACTTAGAAATGGCATAGTCGTTGGAAACAGACGGATTTTTGCAAGCGTTCACCAGAATGGTAGCGAGACGCGTTTGGCCTCGAACTATGCTTAGTGACAATGGTACCAATTATGTAGGAGGTCACAACGAGATTTGTAAACTTGTTGCTGAGATCGACAAAGAGAAGATTAAAGCGCAGACGTCCAATAAGGGGGTAGAGTGGCGTTGGAATCCACCATTATCGCCGCATTTTGGAGGCGTGTTCGAACGGATGATTCAGTCAGCCAAGAGAGCGATCCAAGGAATTTTAACTAACGCAGACGTAAGTGACGAAGAACTAGAGACAGTTATTGTTGGAGTAGAGAGTCTGATGAATTCACGTCCTTTGACTCATGTTAGCGGAGATCCAAACGACGAACCAGTGTTAACACCAAACCACTTCTTAATCGGTCAATCAGGAGATGATGTTGCGCCAGAGAGTGTCGACTACACACCGTTTAACCCCAAGAAACGTTGGAGGCGCGTGCAGGAACTTATTCGCCAAACCTGGAAACGCTGGATGCAAGAGTACCTTACAAGTCTTGGGTCCCGATCAAAGTGGTTTAACAAGCAAGATAATGTCAAGAAAGGAGATATGGTATTAGCTATCGATCCAGGTACACCGAGACGACAATGGAATTGGGGAAGATTGAAGCAGTTTATCCTGGAAAGGACGGCAATGTTCGTGTAGTGGATGTGAGAGAAAATGATAAGATCTACAGACGGTCGATTGGACGCGTATCGCCACTGGAATTTTGAAATTATTAGAATGCGGATCACAAGAAATCCGGGAGGGGGAGATGTCGGAGCGAAAGCGAACAGTTGACAAACTAACGCCATTTTGGGGACATAAAGTACATTAATTAGACGGGAAAAAGGACGGAAAACACATGGCCGCGTTTAAGTTGTTATTTATCGTTTTTATTAAATATTTGTTTTAAAAAACTATGAAATGAGTGAATGTTTAGTGAACCAGCACGTAAATGTAGGTCTCGACTACAATAGTATTTTTTTATATAAAGAATACTAATTAGGAGTGTTTTATCAGGTTTAATTAAAGCCACCGCACGTGACATATTATGGTTGACATGATTTGCCAATAAGCTTATGAATTATTAATGAGCGTTTGAAGTCAATTAAATTCACGTCGTATGATTAAACCGCAAATTGTATTCTTATTTTTTAATGAACCGACATTCTGTATGTGCATTCACTATCCGTTTGGACGGTTTGGTTCATGAAAAAAGGAAAAGCGTTCAAATTAATCACAACTGTATACGGGTCCCTGAGATATAGAGAATATTACACGACGGCGCGAAGATATGACTTTTATCTTCGAGTGGTGAAACAATATTGTTTTTAACACGAGAAGATAAAAGACATCTCTTCAAGTATCGTGTAACGTTCTGTTTATTATATAGTCCCAAGCAAAAAATTGTGAAATTTCACGCTCAAAAGCAAATTGGAAAAAGTCGCGTGATCTATATCTTCACTAGTGAAGATATGGAAAATATCTCGCTGTGTATTTTTCAGTATTTCACTCTCTACTATATAATAAATGAAAATACATGATCACTTATATTATAGAAACTGCAACCATAAAAACTTGATCAAGTTACCCAATTGAAAAAATAGGACTGATACAAGGTCAAAAACGGTTCACTTACTTGGACAGGGAGCAAAGCTAAAATGAGAAAAGAAATTATTATTCAGATATTAAGCCCAGGTTGGTATTTCCATATTTTGAATTCTAGTATACAGAGGAACTCCGGTATCGCAGTAACATTGATACTAGTTTTACAGGTATATTCAAGGAAAACAAGCTGTTTGCTTAACGCTTCTATGTTAACACGCAGGTTCAGGTTCACACAACATGCTCAGGTTCACACACATGCATAGTTAATCGTACACTACTTCCGGTCAGGTGTGTTTACGTAATCGACTACAAAGGTTATGATTGGTTGTCGAACTTGATAATCGCTTATATAAGTATATGTAAGTATAAACCTGCGATCAGAAGCGTATGTTCGTATCAGCCCGCTTACTCAGACTTCTCGGTTAGTGGATGAATATTTCCGTGAATTCATACAAAGTTTTTCATTCCAGTTGTGGAGATTAATTCCAATGTAGTTCTACAATTAGCCGGCAAAATTCGAAATTACCTTTCCTTTACCCTATTCTTCACAGAATGTGATGTATTTCTTATAGCGGTTAGTATAGGAGTATATTAAGCTGTATAAATCCAACTGTTTTGGGGAGACATAACCATGATCCAGTTCATTAGAAGTGCATTTTGCTCAAACATTTCTACCACACTTCATGGTAAACACGGCAAAAACTCATCGACTGGTGAGTGTAAGCTTCAAACTTGTTTTTTTACTCATGATTTGCGGTTAAGCTGGCTGCGTGATTTTATTTAACAAGTTACACTTTTGATTAAAGGTTTAAAACAATGAAATATATTGTGAGGAAATGTGACCCAAAAAAGAGTCGGTCAAAAATGTTTCTGCACAATCGAGTTATTGAGCAGGCATTTCAACCAATCAAAAACGTTCTTATATAACATGTATATTATAACATTAGTTTATATTTGCTGAATTGCTGAAACTATCAGCCGGTAGAGGATTTAACACTACAAGGCCTTCAAAATGTCTGTAACTTCTACGGTTTAGGAAATAGAACTATAATGGAAATGTTTTTTCTGGGCGTGGTCTTTTTGTTCCTTTCATCCCGGATTTGGGTTTCGACATGTTTGTCGTCATGGCCGTCATGTATCTCAACCTCGTTCTCAGGCTCTTCCCTCCTGAGGGAAGAGCCTGGGAACGAGGTTGCATTTATCTCTGATATAGTTAAGCATCCATAATGCAATGAATATACAAACTCATATTCATGATTATAGACTAAGTACCATTAATAACTAAGAGGCGATCGAGTTCGTATATAGGTAAGAGGAACGGTTTTGTAAATGTAAGCTACTCACATTTAAAGTTTCCTGAAAACTTAACTAAAACACAATGCGTTTCATTTTCGCTTTGATTTATGGAAGTCATCTGGCCCATCAGTATGCCACGTCTGTGATAATTTGTACTTTCACAATGAATATATAATCTGATTATCTGTCCCGGTAAATTTTTTGATGCTGCCAAGTTCACCTGCAGAAAAAGATATAGTTTTGATACTCCCGGCCAAGAAAGGACTACTATAAATTAAAATAATTAGTTATTTGCTTTCATCATGTAATGGCATCTTAGAGTCACAATTTAATTATGTATTTTAAATTTCAATCCTAACAATGGAACGAAAACAAGGAAAATGAAGACATCATCTTATATTTGCGTGAGCATGGGGCGGCTAAGATGGGAAGTACGCGGCTTAAATATTGTTCTGAACTTCAAAATTTATATTTCATACCCAGAGGAGGAATGAGGGTCTTCCCGAAATGCAACGCGCGAATCAGTGCGGCTCATTGAAGATATTTATTCTCAACGCGCCGTTCGATTAAAAACTGTTGAAATATATTGCGATTTTTGCTGTGAAGATCTCGTTTTCTCAAAGGTGTGTTTTGATAACATTTTTGTTTAGTAATTTAATAAAATAATTTTTGAATAATTTTGTATATATATAGCATTTTACTTAAGTTAAATTCATATATAGCATTTTACTTATGTTAAATTCCCATTGTATTTATGCATGTTTTGGGTGTTGAAAAAGTGGCATTGAAATATTCAGGAGTAAATTGTACTTTTTTACAAGGAAACTAAAATAAAATCACATCAGTGAATTCAGGAATGTTTACTCTTTGTATTGATACTTTAAAACATGAATTTACTCCATAAAACCGAAGAGATATCGCGGTTTGAAAATGAGCTATTTTTGCTATATTCGATGATAATAATTAGCCGCACTGATTCGCGCGTTGCATTTCGGGAAAACCCTCATTCCTCCTCTGGGTATGAAATTATAAATTTTGAAGTTCAGAACAATATTTAAGCGGCGTTCTTCCCATCTTGGCCGCCCCATGCTCACGCAAATATAAGTTGATGTCTTCATTTTCCTTGTTTTCGTTTTCATTTTCTTTGAAATTTAAAATACATAATTAAATTGTGAATCTAAGATGCAATTACATGATGAAAGCAAATAATTAATTATTTTAATTTATAGGAATCCTTTCTAACTTTCTTGGCCGGGAGTATCAGTACCTCCTCTGTTTCATACCTTTAAACTGATAGTTTTCGAGGATCGTTTCACAAGATAAAAAGGTTTTATGCCAAGTACGCTTTCCGGAAGATAATCCCATTGGCTGTAATTAAGGAATTCTGTCATTTCCCATTGGATGGAACATTGATTGTTTGTAACCTCGACCGGAGCTGAAATGTTTTTTTCTTCTTCACACTGATCTGAGGAATCGTCGCATTTATTCAAGGCATCAGTTTTGATTGTGAACATGCTTGACCCATCCGAATATTTGTAGCAGCCTATATTTAAAAGGCAGAAAACTACGGTATCAGCCATGGCTGAAAACTACAGAAAATCATAGCCATATATAGGCCTCCCTAAACCTCTCTATGGTACGGGAAAATTGCACAATATCACAGTCAGAATATTTCAAGGACTAAAGTTCCTCCTGGAAGTTGTAGTTCTGCCACTTGCAACTTGTTTGGTCTGTTCAGTGACAGTGTGGAAGCAGACGTATCCAATAAAGTAATGCATGTATGTACTGCATGTATGCAGAAATAACTTACTCTCGACCGTTCCACGATAACCAGCTGTGATTGATAATTTTAAACTATATTTAATCTGATGATCAGCACAGTTTAGACTTACCGTGATATGCCGACACAGAGAAACAAAAGAGTCGATCAGACTGATAGCGTTTCCATAAACTGTACGCACCGGTTCCACTGTAGACTATTACATAGGTTTGAACGTTGCCAAAATTGAGATATGCTTTCTCATATTTGAGGTAAACCAGACCATTCTTTCCATGACATTGCCATATTTGTTTTGAATCGGATGCATTGCATGATGCTAGCGATACTTTTGGGAATGTTTGCTGAAAAACCGGTATCTCCGAGGTTTGAAGACACTTTAAAGTGTGCAAATTTAAAATTTGATTATGCTTAGTCCAAATCCAGTGCTGCTGGGTATTGTTGACATCACATGTATCTACTGTGAGATCTGGCACCGCGTCGGAAAGAGGTTCCATGCAACGATACGAATAATCGTGGTTCGCTAAGAATGAATGACTATCACCTGTGTAGAAAAGATACGCATTTAAATCTTAATTATATTGTTTTATTTTTGGTGGGAAATGCTGCGATTATTTGTTTGGCAAATTAAGCTTTTGGATAAAAAATGATTTACCATGATGATATTGGGAGCTGATAGCAATTATACGGATCAAAAGCTTGTCATTCGCCATATAATAAATTAAGTAAATTACTTCTTGCATGCATGCATGCATGGTAATTCCGGGTATCACAAAAACCGAATTCAAGAACTGTTTTATTAATTTATCGCACAAAACAACGTTTGGCAGACTCGCTTTGACTATGTATATAGCTCATATAGATGAACTATGTAGTTTTAGATTAAATAATGGTAATTTATACCCATTTTCCGCTGCAACGAGAGGATGACATCAGCATGGCATCATCTCTTCTTTTGACAATGCTAGCTACTGATGACGATTCGCGGGATTACGAATCCAAAGCTTTGTCGATCGATCACATGACCAATATAAGAAAAAACACACTCCGAATAATAATGACATCTTTGGTGGTAATTTGTGTCTTGTCTTTAGAATTGCCGGAACCGTCCACTGATTCTCTGTCAACCTCTTGACCTTTTGCAATTGAATCCTCTTATTAATCTGTCGCCACAAGCGCACGAGAGTTCGAAATTACTTGATTTGTAGTTGACTTCCTGATTTCCCGTAATTACAACACTGATATATTTCAAGATTTTCTGATGATATTAGTTACGGCAATGTTTGTATATCATTTTAATGTGTGTAGATGTATTCACTTCATTTCTGGAGCAATTATATGAAAATGCACTTACCCAAAGATACCGAAAACTTCTCATTCTTTTCGCATTTACCATCGGAATATCCATTCTGATAAAATGTCGGGTTATTGGTATCGCATTGACATTCAAAGCATTTCGAAGTAACACAAGATGCTCCATAAAGGCAATCACAGTTTATCGATGTACCACTATCACATCTGGGATTCGTAAATTTGTCTGTGCTCCCGCGAGTTATATTTAAAGCCATATTCGCACATACCAAAACCAGAAAGAAGATGATATACAATAAAATACCAAGCCACCTGAACATAATTTTGTAACTATAGCTTAACGTTAATGTTCCATATAAATTATAGATAAGCTTAAAGGGAATGTTTTACTTCCCTGCCTAGACACCAACACATCTGCTAATGATATCAAACATGACTCAACATGCATATATGCATGACTCTCATATCCACGGGTGGTTTACTCAACAAATTAATCGGAGAAAGGAGGTGTTGTACATGCAGAAGAAGTCAAAGTCTGAGACTTTGAGAGCGGCTACGCTCACAGTAGAACAGCGTTCTGTAGCGTCACTTGCGACGCAAAGTAGCCGTGCAAAAAGCCCTCTGTTTACAAACGCGCAAGCCATGCAATTCGGAACGGGAAGATGCTGTTCCTCTTAGCATTGAATGAATAGTGGTACGTTTCATGTCATTTAGATTATATATCTGATCTAACTTGTGTGCATTTAACAGCATAACACTGGTATACTACTTCGCCGTTTGATAAAGGCCTCAACTGAAACGTCGGTGAAACGAAGTTAGACACAGTTCTCTCACTTCTCTCTGTGTGTCCTCATAGGCGGATTTTCTGGGAGTGTCCATCTAAGCAGGAAATTCAATAAAATTTGCAGTGTTGCTAATATATCCCTGAAAATATGCATCTCGGCTAATGAACAATATTGTTCTCCTGAACTTTTTCACCCTTGGCTGTTAACTGAATATGCTATACTAACCGGCTAGAAGTAGTAATCAGAATGTTCTGGTTACGTCAGTTAATTTCATCGTTTAACCTGCTGCTTGCAAGATAAAGTTTGACTGTTGATCCAGCTGGTCCTCGGACACCGAATGATAGTTTTCGGGACCTTATAATAGGTATACATCAAGCATTATATCAAAGCACTTTCCCATACCAAATAGCTTCCTCTGAAATGGCAATTATAAACTTGTTATTAGATAACATGTTATCCGGAAGATAACCAATCATGTTCCTAGAGCATGCTCTGGAAACGAGATTGGAAGATACAAGTGCCTCCTATAGCAACCTGGTACCCAGGCTCTTTCCTCGGTTGACAAATACTGTGTATAAGCTTTGGCTTAATTAAATATCAGATATGCATTGATTTTGATAGACATTTGGTGCAGTCTATGCATGTGCATTCAAACATCAACATTATCATCTGCATAACTGTTATTTTTTTATACCTTTTTCATCGCAAGGAGGGCGCAGTTGAGGAGAGTATATTTAGCTCTCATTTTCCAAATATATATTAAAAAAATATTCTGCATGCTACTTAATTGTTACAGACAGTAAGAAATTACTATAATCAATCTGGTCTCCTACGCAAATCAGACAGTATATGACCTGAATAAAACAGCCAATGAAAGGAAATTTTAAAAGATATGTAGACAAAATAACTGAAAATTTACAGGATCAAAGTTATCGGTCAGTAAAAATCGAAATGTCGCTTTGTCGAATCGGGTCCGGTGCGTCAGCCTTTTGTCATCGGCACCGCATCACTGACACAAGTGACTTAACTGAAAACGTTGTCATTACAGTACGTTGGATAAAAGGCTGATTATCATTTTATTATTATAATTTTCACTTGTGTGATTTAAAACCCATAACTCACTTCTAGCAATTATACTAACTAGTTATATCAGCTATTTATCTTTCCCGGAACTCAGGAAAGGTCATTCCCGGCCTTATTTGTCTTGTGTTACAACAGGAGGAACGAAACCTAAACTTCAGTAACAGTGGATAGCTCTACCAGTAACAAATATTCGTCCAAAAGACTTATAGCCTGTATAGGTGTCCATGAGTAAGGACCAGTCACTTATTAGCGACCTTAAGGCCTGATTCCACGGGCGCTTTTTCTCGGCGAAATGCGAAATATTTCGCCCGTTTCTTTTGAATTGCGACCACTCGAATAAATTATTTCTACTTGATTGCCCACAATTCAAAAGAAACAGGCGAAATATTTCGCATTTCGCCGAGATAAAGCACCCGTGGAATCAGGCCTTTAAAGGCCGTTTTCCACCAGGCGGAATTTTCCGCGCGGAGCGGAATTTCTCTTTGTCTTTTCTAATTATTTTCACTCGAGAAATCACAAGATAAAGAGAAATTCCGCTCCGCGCGGAAAATTTCGCAAAAAGAGAAATTCCGCTTCGCGCGGAAAATTCCGCCTAGTTAGTGGAAAACGGCCTTTAGGCCCTGTCACACTATTGCGTACCGTACTGGCGTATGGCAGCGTATGAAAAATATCACTCATACGTATAGGCTGGAAAACGTTGCCACATACGCCAGGGGTTCGTTATAGGCATAGGTTGTATACGTTTCAAGGACGGTGTGTTGTATATTCAGTTGTGTGTATTCGGACGTATGGTTTATACGATAAGCACACTCTAGGGCCAAATGTACGGTACTCATACGCTGACATTTCACGCAAGGATTTTTCACGCTTCTCATACGTTTCTCTCATACGCAATAGTGTGACAGGGTCTTTTGTAGGACGGGAACGCGCGACGGCGACGCAAATTTTTTTTCCGTAGACAGTCGGACTCCTCATTGATAGTCGGACGCATCATTGATCCGCGTCCAGGCCTCCGCGCGTTATCAATTAATCCCTTCGTAACCCACTGGTGCAACATATATCCATCACTCCACGTTGTTCTTCTTCGACCAAGTGTGGAAAGATGAACGATTTGCTTCGCGATGCCATAGTAAATCTACAAACTTGTTTTTCTGGTTCCGAAAATACTCAAGAACGGTTATTGCGTGTTAAAACTATATATCATCCCTTTTGAAGAGAATCAGGATAAGATAACTAGCGTGCAAGGAAATACTGGAAGATTCAAAGCGACAATCAATACCAGTTTCCACAAATAGAAGTATTGCAGAATACCCTGTGTACGGAATACATATCATGTAGCCCGGCCACTATTTCACTGGATACGTATATACCAGATCTTATTGCCTCGTTCTAATATACAAGTTGAAACTAATTACTAAGACAATATTAGGAATTGATACTATAAAGGAAATATCATGGAAGACTTTTAATTTTAATATTATGCTTAGTATGTTTTATAATATAAAATATTTTCTCCCAGCGACGCTAATTAATCATAATCTGTCAAACACCAATGTCCGGTTGTGAGGAACATATTTGCATATTACACCACATTTAAGCTCTCTATAGCATGAGAATTTAATCTATTACTGCCAACTAATTACTGCCACGCATTCGCGTATCCACTAAAATATAGAGCTACCTATAGCATGAGAATTTGATCTAATGCTTTAAATCTAACTGTGTGCCTCGTTCTCAGAATAACTACTTGACTGCGTAACATATCCACTAGAATAGAGAGCTACATTTAACACTATGACAATTTAATCTATTAATGCTAAGTCACTATATGCCTCGTAGCTACCTTTACCGGGCCACCATCTATTTATTATTAATCTATTGAGAATAAATTTAGATGTATTAATACATCGTATCCATGAAGTTTGAAAGGCATAGTTAAAAAGTGGATGGGTATTCTGCAATGCCAATCGCTCCTGTCGAATTTCATCACCACACAAGGTATTAAGCCACAATGTGTCCTGCTCAGATTTTGGCATCTCAACCAAGCAATACTGATTTTGAAATCACCAATTGCGAGCGACGAGTATCCGCTGAATATTTTGTTTAAGGGCGCGGATCAATGATGCGTCCGACTATCAATGAGGAGTCCGACTGTCTACGGAAAAAAAATTTGCGACGGCGACGACAAATAAACTCCGTCGTTGCAATATTATTGCAGTCTTCTTTATCCATCGTATGAAAGGTAATACAGTTTTATAAGGATTGAGGTTAACAGAGGGTTTGATTGAGAAAAGTTCTAGAACCCAATTTAAAAAAGTAGTTGTCCCAGCTTGAAATCATATGCGTTATGTATACAAGACATGATAATCTGTATTTTGCCGTTGTGAACAGAGCGACTGCAACGTCTAAAATTTTCGTTGGATTTTAATTGTTCATTTCTGCTCATTTTCTTGTATTAGTATATCAATAGCCGTCCTCGTTGCACTTTAGTCCAGCTAGCTTGTTGAGGTTTTTAATAACTGTAGTACTGTTTATAATTTTAAAAGTGTAAAATTTAACGCTGTTTCTTGTCACATTGCCGTACTAAATTAAGCCTTGCTTACGTTCGCTATTGTTCGAGTGCTACCGTGTTTAGTAATCGAAATGAGAGTATATTCCAAACATACAACTGAAGCATACTGCACTCTGCAGGAATCGAAGCAAAGTCATAGAGGTATATGCCCTAGCCCAGTCTATAGGCCTTCGATTTATATTTCAGTGCTTTATCACGTGTGAAAACTGGAATACAACAACTTGGGGGCGGGCTAAAGGAAAGGCGAAGCGAGGTGCCCATCCGCCACATACTATTTTCAGCCAATTAATGCTAATTCATCCGCCACGTACAAATTTTCTGCCAATTAAGTGAGTCCCAATTACGAGTCCCTAATGAAACCGCCATAGTCACAAGTTTTTTACTATATAGGGTTGTCATCTACCAACATTGTTTACGCCCTGAGTGACTGAGTCGTCTCTGTACGTCACTGATCTGAACATGCATCGATTCCACTCAGAGCGAGAAATAGAAGGCCCAGTATATTTCCCAACGAATTTATCAGAATATTCTCCAAACTGACTTAAACTTGCCCCGTTTCGATATGGTCAACTTTTGCGATCTCTAAATCGGAATCTAACAGTGATACCAATATACAGGTAAATTGAACTTAGTTATGGTGTAAAGTTACAATTTTGTGTGAATACGTCTCGGATACATATATCTAATTAATATCGGTTGTATTCAGCGAGGATTGAGTGTACAAATGGGCAAAATTTGCCAAAATATATAATAGGAGTAGAATATATCATGACACACAGGCATTAATTTTCCACAAGTTACAATATAATTCTATCAAAACTAATAAACTATAAGATATTCACTTCATGTGCGGAAATACCGATACCTTTGTTCTGTATGAACTAAAGTGCCGTTAAAATCCCGTATAGCCGTGCGTGGGTGTTGAGTCTGTTGATTTTACAATAACACAGGTAAGATAAAATTGTACAATAATGTCAAAACTGAAAGACTATGTCTATGAAAACTTTACTTTCCGAAATTGCGAAGTGAATATAACTATATTATTTTGAGTTCAGTCTGCTGTGTTGGGAAATCTACTAAAAGTCCTGGGCCTCAGTATTTATCATTAAGTGCCACCTGTCGACTAAAGTTCACCACTTTTAATGCTTGTTAATCAATTAAAGTAAAGGAGGTCAGTAAAATTCTCGTTCACCGCAAACTGACCACAGCAGCAATGTCCTACTGATGAATTTTTGTCCGCTCTGCCCAACCCTCACGCCCACACGTCACTCAGATACCACCCACCTGCATCACGTCTGTGGTCTGACCACAGAGTAATAATTCCGCAAAGGTATAATGACGTAGTTAATTTAATTATGCTAAGACTATAAAGTACTTGTTACTGAAGGGTCTTCGTATTTCTCTTCCTATTAACTTTAGTTATTTAACTTTATTTATTAACTTTTATTTGCCCATAATTTACCAACAAAACAACTATTTACATATATTAGAAGAAATGATTCAGTCTGTCGAAAAGAACAAAGAAAAGACTATTTACATAAAATTTCATAATATAATATTATCTATTTAGAATTTGTTAACGCAAGTTAGATTAAGTTTTCTACTTTAACATGTATCTGTATAAAGATGTAATATAGCAAGACGAATTTTTACCAGATTTCTATCTTAAAATCTCTACTTGAAGTTAAATATTTATATAGTACGTTTTGGCTTTTTTCTTGAAAGTGTTACTGTATACCAAGTAAGACCTTCCTATAGTCGCTCTTTCTCCATTTCCGGTACTATACAGTGGTTTTGGTTAGTATAGATCAAAACATCGAAGCGTCAGACTGTCAATTTGTTCCACTTAGCTTACTAACTGAAGTTTATTCTTAACTATATATTCAAGTGTTTTTGTCACATAAAGTTCGCACACAGGCTGACATAACTAACTCTTATCGTATTTGTTTTGTTTTGCTCTGCTTTGTATTGTCATACGATGATCCGGGAAACATTACTCATTAGGAATATGTTCGAGCCAATGTATAGTTACTTTGAAGACCAATTTATTCCTTGTACTCTAGCACCATATAGTCATAGATAAACGTATTAATTTCCTTCAACAAATTAGTTTTAATTAAATTCTCTCATATTCGAACCCAGTTCACTTCTACATATTTTATCATTCAACATGACCTAAAACCTAAGCTTTTAAATATCATCGACCCTAAACAATTTGGTTTTATTATTAAATCCAGGATCAAGTACAAAGTTTGCCCTGATATCAATAATGCTTCATAAATGGTTGGCTGCTACTGATGGAACAGGTTCCGCCGTTAGGGTTATTTTATTGGATTACAGGAAAGCGTTTGATTTGGTTGATAATCTTTTGGTTGCCAAGCTTCATAAATATGGTATTAAACCAACAGTTTTAAATTGGATAGTCGATTTTTTACGTAACCGATTTCAACGAGTGAAACTTGATTCTGATTGTTACTCCGACTTTTTGCATGTCCCGGCAGGTGTCCCACAGGGAACTAAACTTGGTCCGTGGCTTTTTCTCGCTATGATTAATGACTTTCGACTTTCGGGCAACTCTTTAAAGGATATGTGGAAATATGCTGACGATACTACAATATCTGACGTTATTCCTAGGTTCGGTAACAGTGCCTTAATTACAGCTGAATTGTTGACGGGAGTGTGAACTGGTCTGATCAAAATAAATTACACCTATACACCCAGCTAAGTGCAAATAATTGAGGATTCAGTTTGCCAAACGTGAATGCTTGGACATGGTTCAATCAGCAAAAATTCTGGGTATGACGTTAACAGACGACCTAAAATGGAATAAATATATAGGAATAGTTGTTCTTAAGGCTTCGAAACGACTGTATCTTTAAAACAATTACGACGTGCTGGTGTTGATGAGAAACATCTAATTGGTTCTACTAGAAGTTACTAATGCGTGTATCAGGTCGATTCTGCAATATGCTTGTGAAGTTTTTCATTCAAGTCTTCCTACATATCTGTCCGACGATTTAGAACGAGTACAAAGACGTGCAATGAGGATAATTTTTCCTGGAACGAGGTATAAGGAAGCCTTGGAACAGGGACATTTACAGTCACTTTATGACAGACGAAAATATTCATGTATAAAGCTTTTTGAACAAATTGAACAAGATCCAAGTCATAAATTAAAAAATCTCTTACCTAGTTTAAATACGTCTTTTGATAGCCTTCGAACCGTAAGAAAGCTTAAACTTCCTTTAATCAAAACAGACCGTCTTTTATACCTAGTCAAGCAGCGAAAGTGACGTTGTAGTTTTTACCGTAGTAATAGTTTAAGCAACAATGAATTGTAAATAATTTTATATCAATTGTAAATCATTTGTAATTCAGTCAGCCATTTTTTGGCTTCGTGAATTGGAAAGTGACGTTGTAGTTTTTAGCGTAGTAATATATTAAGCAACAATGAACTGTAAATAATGAACTTAGTATTTTATTTCATATCATTTGTAAATCATTTGTAATTCCGCCTTTTTTTGGCTGCGATATTTGATTCATTAAACTATCTATCTATCTATCTATCTATCTATCTACGAACTGAGTTCGGTTTTCTGCAAGATGCACTATAGTCAGATTATAACCGTCTCTATAACTCAGTGGTTTTCCCCTTCTTCTTGGACCGGATTTTCTAATTTTCCCAACTTTAATTTGTGCACCAAATATACGGCTGTATTTA
Source organism: Paramuricea clavata (assembly GCA_902702795.2). Lineage (NCBI taxonomy): Eukaryota > Metazoa > Cnidaria > Anthozoa > Malacalcyonacea > Plexauridae > Paramuricea > Paramuricea clavata. Next base: position 27,301 of record CACRXK020002084.1, read on the forward strand.
CTCGTTTGAGCGCCGCCCCCGAATGAGCGCCGCCTTCGAATGAGCGCCGCATTTGAGATCCAAATTTTTTTAAGGGGCGCGGCCCCCGAATGAGCGCCGCACTAATTATTTTCAAATGCTTAATCGAAGCACCGTCAGAATCGTGGAAGAATCCCTTTCAATGCGACGAATTTACCGCGTCTTCTGATGTCGAGGAGGCATATCCACCGTCAAAATGGGGACATTTTGTTACAAAGACATTTAAAACTTGTTTATTTTATTGTTAAAAGTTCTTCTTATAATTCACAAATAAAATATTTTTTTTAAAGAGCGCCGCCCCGGATTGAGCGCTACCCCCGATTGAGGGCCGCATCCGAAGCTCTGAAAATTTAAAGAGCGCCCCGGCGCTCAAACGAGTAAATAAAGTTAAAATTGTTTTCTCGCTCTGATAATTGTTGGTTACAGGTCATGATCTGTTATGTAACCCAACACTTGCTATTAATGTGAGTGTATTAAAAGACAATCAAATCTTCTCTCCCAATGTATGAGATATACGTGAGAGGAAAAAAGTGTTTTTTACCCCCACATGAACTGGTTCAGGATGTCAGATATATGACGCACGTCTCCGCAATAATCCGCATTTCCGGCTATAATCAATAAAAAGGGCCCATCCCAGGATTTTACTATCATTACACTAATTTGCTCGTGTTTGGATTATCAACTATGCTTAAACCAGGTTGGAAATTCGCATCGTTCGTTGTAGCCGTGCTAGCTTGGCGTTGGTTTACAAAACGTGCTAGCATTAGCGAAACGTTTCGTGGTAAAAATGTTGTAATCTGTGGTGGGTCCACAGGTATTGGTGAGCAAATAGCGTATCGATTTTGCGAGCAAGGTGCCAACGTTCTGGTCGTGGCTAGAAGGGAATGGGCTTTGAGAAGTGTTGTGGAAAACTGTTCGCGTCTTGGGGCAGCCTCGGCTAGTTACATTATTGCTGACTTACAGGGAGGTGGGATTGGCAATGGACATCTTCTCGAAGTAAGTGAACTTACATGGAGAGTTTTCAGCAGGATTGAATTTTTTATTGAAATTGATGCACATTTTTCTGCACCATTTTCACACATATTCGTATACGCCTGTTCCGTGCACACGTATTCCGCAAAAACGCACATCGATCGAAACCGTACATTTTTAGCGCGGTCTCCAGAACTAGCAGAAATTTTTGAAACACTGTCATTGCCACTATGAGAATGTCGACTGGCATCAGGATAGTTAACGACAGCGTGCCGATGCTCACCAAACTTTGACCTCAAAAGTCTTCCAGTGTTCCCTAATATAAAGCGTACCAAATTTACTGCTTGAGATGAAGTTGATGACAAGGGAGGAAGTGCACGTGAAGTGGTGCTTGACATGGAATCTATATAGACTCACAGGTTTCACATTGAGGGAAACTCTAACTCTCTATGTCTGAATAGACTCCTTTCCGGTAAAATATAATTACGTCACAACTATGTTTTCAACTTAGCACCACCTTAAATGGAATATATTTCAAGTTTATTTCTCACGGGCTATGGTCAGGGGAGCAGAACATCTTTCGTCAACACATGCATAAAAAAGAATTTTGGATTTTGACCAATAAATGTGGAAATAAGCTTAAACACGAAAACGAGGCTCAGGGGCCATGGCCTTTTTGGGCCCCTCGGCCTCGTTTTCGTGTTAAAGCTTGGGCCCCTCAACCTCGTTTTCGTGTTATTGGTCAAAATAATAATTTTTTATCATGCATGTGTTAAAGAAGGATGTTCTGCTTCTTTGCGCATAGCCAGTAAGAAAAAAACTTAACTCCATTTCATTTAATTAAGCGTGCTTCAAGGTGGTCCTAAGTTGAAAACAATGTAGTTGTGACGTAATTGCCGGAAAGGTCTATTGCGTTGCACTTCGCAAAAAAAAATTATATTGCGTCCTGTACTCGCATGTAAACGAAAATCTACATGTGAAGTTACTGTACAGTTTTGGCGCTTCTTTCGTATAGGAAAATAAAAACGTTTCGCGCACCTTTAAGGGTTAACCGGCTGAGGATCCTTAGGAAACCGTATGATTTATATCCACATACCACAGTATATGCAATTGCATACCAAAAAAATATTTTGTTTTGTTTTATGGAAGAAAAAACACAATGTCAAATTATTATTGCAGAGTTTTCGATCGGTAAGGCGTATGCCATGCAGCGCATGATTAAAGTTAATTAGTCATAATTAGTCATAAAAATTACGTTTTCAGTCTCATTTGAGAGAACTTTTAAAATGAAATCTGAAGACCCTTACAATTTAGAGAGATTTTGACTGCTAGAAACTGGATGTAGGTCGCCATGATGTTTCTTGGATATAACTGGTTATTACACAAAATTATATACCTCGCATATCCCTTATGATGAATTCCGGCATGTTAAATCATGTTGCGCTTCTTAAACCCCCGCTTCCCTAACTCACTGTCGCAGCTTACCAAAAGTTGTTTTGGCCTGCTCACAGCATTGAACTGGGGGAGAGGAGGTGATTTTTGCAATAATAGTAGGAATGATCTCAAGAGTTATGTCTCAGATCGTATAGCTGTTAAATTACCATGTGGTTGACTCCCTTTCAGAGGGTCTCCCGGGCGGTGTTTTCAAACTTTGTTTCAACGTTATATTGCCATTTCCCTTTAACGTTTCCAAGAATAACACAACTCGATTAAATAATGGGGATGGCCCAATCAGCCAACCAATCCTGATGACGAGGTTGATATCCAACATAACTCAAAGTTCGTTCAGTTTTGTTACCAGTGATAATTACCAAATTGAAAGTAATCTATAAAATATTAATCGTTTTAGGAATCATTGAAACGCTTTCAAAATATCGATGTGCTGGTTTTAAACCACGTTTTGTATGAAGTAAAACGCTGGCAGGCGGACAGAAATTTCAATGACGTAGCAAAAGCATTTGATACCAACGTTCTGAGTTACATACACCTCACAACTTTATTCTTACCCAGTCTTCAAACATCGCGGGGCCGTCTGTTGGTTACTTCCTCTGGGCTAGGCGTGATAACGTATCCATATTTCGCCTTGTATTGCTCAAACAAACATGCTCTACATGGATTCTTTAACGCACTAAGGCAAGATTTGGCACTTGAGAAAAATGAAATGTCGATAACTTTAAGTGTACTGGGAGCAGTCGCGACTGACAATGCACTCAAAGTGAGCAGCGGTAATCCCGTGGCCGGTAGCAGCGGCTGGACTCGGCTCTCCTCTGATGATGCTTCACGTGCAGTCGTCGAGGCCTCGTTACATCGCGAGAGGCAAATATATTTTCCGAATTCCTTGAAGCTTCACGAATTTGCAAGTACACATTTTCCCGATTTTACTGAGCGGGTAATAAGATATGTCTATGGTTTGCATGTTTAAATGAAGTGGCGGGTTCTTTTCGAACTATTTAATTGGTGGTGCAATTTCCATTGTCCGAGGATATTGCTTTGTACATATAGACATAGCTAGTCTCAAATCTCGGAAAAACCAGTTATAGATTGCTATAACTTAGTATAGAAATTATATATAAATATATATAATATATCAAACTATAATTCACATCGATCGAGCCTTTATGGATGTATGTGAGGACTGTTCGTGTGTGATTAATGGAGGGATTGTTCCGCTTTTATAATTTTAAGAAATTGAGCTGGAAACCCTTTTCCGTATGACGAAGTAAATTGTAACGAATGAGTTTAGTTTAATTTAATATAATATAGTTATTAAGAAGTTAGACTAAAAGAGATGTGTCAATATTGACGCCTATACGAACTCGTGGAAGCACAAATAGAGACAATCAGGAGCAAAAATTATTGAGACAACTGCATAAATGCCCCCACCCCCAATTCAATGTTGTGTGAATAACTGAAAAGAGAAAAATCAACCCACTCTTTCCAACATTGATCATGGGGGCAGGGGGAGGCTGACGTACTTTAAAATGGCTAAAAACGTGAAAAGTCTCATTACAAAACGGTGGCTCAAACTGAATTTCCGGCGTTTGCGAACGAGAAAACGGCAAGTTGTTCGCTTTTCATAGCCTTTACAGGAGTTAAAAACACAATGAAAAAACTCTCACAAATTGTTTACAAGTTAGCAAATGAATTTTTAAATTTTAAAATGGCTAAAAACTGTATATATTTTTGAAAAAATAATCGGCCCAAAGAGCGAAGATAAAAACATAAACTAGTAATAATCTTAGATTAGTGAAGTGCGTTTAGTGTAGAGTAGACGTTATCCAAAATGTTAATATTGCATCATAGGGTAGTTATCAAAAGTGGGTCAGATTGGCTCATTTGGAAATAATTGGGGGTTTTTATTGCATCTACTTCTCTTTCCTGTTTTTCAAAGGCTGGCATAAAGCTACTCATTTCTGTTGTCTTATTGTACGTTAAACTTTGTCTTCAATGTTATCACTGGAAGGGCCTATATACTGTAAATCAGGCGATATAATTTCATGTGACCAAATATCGTTTTCAGACTCAGCTGTCATATCAGATGGAACACTACCAATATGGAGTGATTCTAAGGCAATGTTGATTGATAGTCACATTACTATAATGTGGATTATTCCTCAAAAGTCATAGCAATGCATGATGCACTTTTTCTCACTTCTAACCTTAACATACTTAAATGTGTTATCTTTAAATATACCCTTTATCTTAACTACAATAATAGACCCTGGGATATCTTGGCAAAATTGATGCAAGCTCTTCAACATGTTGCTTAAGGAGTCCAATACTCAAAAACATTGTGTGTTTTAATGCTATGATGTTCATCTTTGGTCAGTTATTAGGGCATGGTACCACCAGTGAACTCTAATAAGACTGGAACGATAACTCGGCCGCCATCTTTGAAGCCAAATTGAAGGCCGCCATGGACGGTAGGCGTCGAAAATACACCTCTTCGAAAAACTCGGATTTCTGCCTTTCTAGCTATGCTAGAACATAGATAAAAAACTTAAAAACATCTACGATACTTGGACTATTGCACAAATCATGTTTGGAAGCCGTGGAAAAGACTTAACGTTATTTTTTGTGTACCTGAAAGTCGTATTTTGTTCGGCACGGAAAATATTTTGTTATTTTCTTGAATACAAAAATGGTTCCTTTCAAGATTTTGCTGTTAGTGGATGTAGAATACTTAGAACTATCCGGAAAACCAAGTTTGAATCTTTGAAATTGAAATCTTCGGACGAAAAACTTAATTTTTCGGCGTATTTTTGCTAAAAAAACAAAATTACGAGGAAATTTAGCTCTCCCCAGTTCTTTTTTGAAAGTCACAGCGCGCGAACTTCTCCCGGGCGCCAAATCACAAATCGCAAATCAAGGTGGATTTCTACGGAAAAATCGATTTATTCACGTTTTAGAGAAGTCAAAAAGCACTCAAAATAAACAACTATACCTAGACGTTAATACAAAAAAGGTATTGGTCCGTAGACTTACGTTTTAAAGTTGTTTTTTTTAGTTAAAGAGCAAAGTTCACTTCGGCACGTTCAACTAGTGTCGTTTTTATGAAAACAAACCTGATACCCTTCAAATTTTTCCTGTTGTAGGATGCAAAGCAGTTCTAACTATCAAATAAATCGTATTTGGGTTTTTAAAATTGAAGTCTTTTGATGATATCTCAAGAAGTATGAATGATAAAAACCTAAAATAACTTTTATTTAATAGTATACTACATACTCTTGGGGATGAACTAGAACTATGGTGATTGAAGCAAAAATATTTTTTTTGCGGACAAAATATTGAAAATACATATTATCGGCATGATACTGACTATCACAACTTTAATGCTATTGCATATATTTTTATGATTCTAGTTCATCCCCAGGAGAATGCAATACAGAAGCTACACTGAAAGCTGGAAGTCAATACAGTAGCTTAAATACTTTTTGAGATATTGCGCATTCAATAACGGTCATTGGTGGTTTTCGGCAATTTGAGAAAAACTGCTTTAAAGTTGAACATATTGATTTTCAGAACAATATTGACCTACAATTGATGAATAAACGTTATGAATGGAACAGTTTAGTGTTAAAAGGCCCTGCCTCATTGGTATTGACTTCTGTTTCCTGATTGTTATCTTCCTCTTCTTTTTCTGGCCATGCACCACCTTCCTCCTCTTTTTGACATCCGGCTTGGCGCAATGATCTGCTTTCTTAACACACTTTTTATCAGCTTTGCAGACACCCTCTTCAAAGTAGTAGCCAAGAACTAGCCCATCTTGTTGTAAGATATCAACAGAAGCCCTTGAACCCATGTTGAAGTGAGCAACAGCGTCGTACACACCCAACTGCAGAACTTGCCTCCCACAAAAATTCTCTTTGGAAGCCTGTTCCAAATCATGCCGTTCAACGATTCGTTTTGGTTTTGAGTTTTTCCATCCAAACATTTGACCAACAAATCATTACTACTTAGTCTATCATAAATGGGCCTAATCTGAGCAATGATGTTGTCTGGAAGACCACGTCCACACTTATATAAATCAGTATTATTTGCCTTGTCTTGTTTAAAGCGGCACCAGCTGTCCGGACCATCAAGACACCAAGTATGTAAATTTCGCTTCTTTGATGAGACACGATGGATAATGCTGGCATAAATTGCAGCCTTCATTCCCTCCAAATTTCCACAATTACTTCTAATGGCAATGCCATAATAGTTTTGAAGTTTGTCGATCAAGGTGTCTGTCAATGGATTAAAGGAATACCGAATGGTTTTCCGTGCAGGATTGCGTGATCCATGCACGCGGGATGTTGCGAGACTTTCGGAAAGCGTAAAAATGCACGAGCCGTAGGCGAGTGTATTTTTACGCTTTCCGAAAGTCGAGCAACGTCCCAAGTGCATGGATCATGCTATCCTGCATGGGAAAACCACTTGGTAATTCGTGCGTGCATTTGCCCCCCTTGCCCCCCCTGTTATCAGTTATCGCTCATATTCGACGAGAGTGAGTGGAATAACTGTTTTATTATATACACAAGGTTAGATCTGAATTCACAGACTTTGCTTTTCGGATATTTTCAATATATTTCTATTTTGTTGCGTTCGACAAGGTGAACGCTTCCTAATCGTGACGTCACGACTGGATGCTGTGTCCTTTCGAGATTTTTTGGATGTAACATTTGCCTCGCTTTCGTGTTCATGGCATTTGCCTCGGTTTCCGGTTTCGTGCGGTTTCCGGTTTTTTGCCTCTCTGTTTCCATGTGCTTTTCATATTTTGCGAAGACAGAAGGAGATTTTAGCTGATTTTTTTTGGGTTTTTTCCTGCGGTTTATTGTAAGGTAATCAGTGGTGTTGTGTTATTTTTATTACACTTATCATTTATCAAAGCATCAAGAATTTGTCTTGCGGTGTTTTAATATCGATTGGCAATCCGGCATTTCAATTTGCTACCTTTTTTGTCAGCTAGAGTCACAGCAGATTTACAGTCGTGCCAATAGAAGCGTTCCGAAAAAATGTTGACCAGTTCATTTCCCAACTTCGAGGAGTTCCTCTGAACAATTCCTCAACAATTTGACAAGTTCCTTAAAAAGTTCCTAACTTCCTGTTTCATTGACCAATCAAATTTTATATTCTATTTTTGAGCAATCTGATTGGTCAATGAAACAGGAAGTTAGGAACTTTTTAAGGAACTTATCAAATTGTTGAGGAATTGTTCAGAGGAACTCCTCGAAGTTAGGAAACTCCTCGAAGTTAGGAAATGAACTGGTCAACATTTTTCGGAACCGGCTTCTATTGGTACGACTGTAACTTCGCTCTGCTTAATAAAGGGTTTGGATGCAAGTCCAGTATATTCTCTTTGGTCATTGAATGTTGAAGAAGTAAATATTGTGAGCATTTGAATTTGCAGAGTTGTGTTGACAAATATGAGTTTCAAAGAATGACAAATAAATACACAAATCCCAGTTTTAATATTTGGCTATATAGTATAGGTGGACACACAAATATACAAATCCCAATGAACCTAATCAGTAATCATAATATTCATAGACAAGCAGAACCGAGTTTTACTGACGAATTCAGCTGTATTTTTCATGAACATTTCTTGCCATGTTTGATTGCCAAAAATGACACGTGTGCTACCAATGAGAAACTTCTGATACTTTGATAAATTAGTCGGTTGGAACCTTTGTGTTTATATGGAAGCCGGGCTGGCCCGCTTGTGAGACAGCCCGGTAAGCGAGATGAATTTCTCTTATGTTAACAATTTTATTGTTTTAACAGTTGTTAAAAATAGCTTGTGGCGGTATCTTTGAACTTTCATCCCTGGAACTGGGCGAGCCCGCTTGCGACTGTTTATATGGAAGAAATTTCCATCCCGGTACGCGAGATCTCACCTCTTTCAAGTGAGATATCGGCAACTGGGCCATCCCGCTTGTCCATATAAACGCACAATAATTTTTACTATAAAACTGAACTACACAGCGAGATGTCGCTTACCGGGCTGTCTTACTTACCGGGTCAGCCCGGCTTCCATACAAACAGGCCGTAAGTCAAAATTACGTGGTGGTATATGTATACAGCAAATAATAACAGCAATTTGCCTTGGAAAATGTTTTGGAAAATAAGTTCGCTGTCGGGAAAAAGGTTGACATTAATAATTAGTAGTTAAATTTAGAGATGAGGTGACTGCCATATATGGAATTGAGTGACAGGCATGAGATAAAAGGAATGTTGTTAATTGTTATTGCATGGGAATATATGTAACTGGGAGCGATTTGGGAAGGGTTATAATACAAAATACAAGATAAACGCGTAATTTTGCTCTTATTGTGGGGATCGAACGAAAATCTACCACAAAGGGCACCTCCAGACGGGATTAACTTAATAAACGGGATATAGTGACAAACGTAAAACGGGATATTTTACACAACAATCGAGTTAGAGCAAAATTACGTGGTATATGTAAACAAATACAGAGATCGAGATGTTAACACGGCAATCGCGAAATGACGTCGAAGCACAAGGAGCACAAACCATCGCACAAAACGACATCGAGTTAACAGAAGCCAATTTCAAATCGTTGTCGAGAAAGCTCGCTTATTTTAACCGATCTACGGCTGATGCTCTAGAAAGTGAGTACGGAAGTGACAAAATAAACAGACAATATACTTTGCTTAAAACCAAACTGGACGAAGCGTACGATATAATACAAACTATACAAGGTTTAAAGTTAGATTCCGACGAGAGCGACGAAGCAATCGATCAATGGACTCAGGAAAGGAAATTACAAGTGCAACCCTATGAAAATGCGGTCGAAAAGCTCGACGAAAGGCTAAAACATGACGAAAGTATACGCAAGGAAAAGGCTCGTAACGACAAGCTAAACGAGGAATCTATTATTCGAGACTGGATGAGGCAAGAAGAACAGGAAGCTGAGAACAATAAAAGAATTCGTGAGGAGAAATTCGCTTTACAACTTGAGGAAAAGAAATTGGAAATAGCAGAAAAGAAACGCGTGAAACCGAAATTACCAGATTTGCAAATATCCAAGTTCCAAGGAACATATCTTGACTGGGTGAGATTTTGGAGTCTTTTTTCAACTCAAATTGATCAAACATCCATTCCAGATGAAGCTAAATTTTCGTATTTGAAGGACCTTGTCATACCAAAGGTACGTGCAACAATTGAGAAATTACCAGCTGACGGTGTAGGGTATAAGAAAGCCAAGGAATTCTTAGAACAAAGATATGGTGACTCTAGTGAAGTAGTGAATGCCCATATTCTGGAGATAATGTCATTGCCAATTATTACTGGAATTTCAAGACCCAAGATACACAATTTTTACGACAACCTTTTGGGACATGTTCAAGCGTTGGAAACACTGGGGAAATTGGAACAGGTTGCCGGTAATGTGCGAATGACCTTGGACAAATTAGTGGGTATCCGAGCTGATCTAATTAGAACTGAAAAAGACTGGAAGAAATGGACCTTTACGGAACTTGTCGAAGCTTTACGTCAATGGGTCGAGCGCAATCCCCTACAACCTGGAGATAAAGATGGTGGCCAACATCCAAAATTTAAGCAAAGAGACAATCAATTTGCAACAAGAGATCACGTAAAGCAACGTCAATGTGTATATTGTGAAAATGACGACCATAGATCAGTGGAATGTACCAAAGTTGTCGATGTCGGACAGCGAAAGAGAATACTAAGCATAAAGAGACGGTGTTTTAACTGTACGGGAGAAAAACATAGAGCAAGAGAGTGCAAAAGTAATACCCAATATTACAAGTGCCAACGTAAACATCATACATCCATTTGTGACAAAGCTGAACCAAGCCCTACAATGTGCCAACCGAACCAATCCAACGTGATATATCCTGTAGTAGTTGTTGAAGTAGAAGGAGTAAAATGTCGAGCGTTACTGGACACTGGTTCAGGAAATTCTTATGTATTCTTATGGAAATTCTTCTACGTTGATGAACTTAACAAAAAAGAAGCCAATTAGACAAGAGATCAAAACCATAGAGATGATGTTGCATACAACTACGAAGACGATTGATGTTTACAATGTTGAAATCACAAACATTAATAAAAACTTTAGCATGTCGTCTGAAGTGAATTGTGTTGATCGACCAGTGCTACTGACCTTGCAAAATCCCCGTTATAGAGAAGTTATTGCCAGTAATTCACACCTTGAAGGCATAGAGATGGACGATGTTGACACGAAGCCAATGTTGCCAGTTCACATGATACTGGGTGCCAGTGATTATTCACGAGTGAAAACAACCACACCGGCTAAAGTTGGAGATGATGGAAAACCAGTGGCTGAGAGAACGAGACTCGGGTGGACAATCATTACACAGGAACGGGAAATGAATCACTCATATTTAATGTTAACGAGAAGCATACACGAAGACTACATGGAACTTTGTAGTTTAGATGTTCTGGGGCTCAAGGATCGACCTGAAGGTAATCAAACAACCGTGCTTGAGGAGTTCAAAGAACAGTTAACTTGGAGAGAAGATGGAAAATACGAGACAGCACTACCATGGAAAGCTAGCCATCCCAAATTACCAACCAACATCAACGTTGCGCGACCGAGATTTCAGTCACTATTGAAGCGACTGGATAAACAACCTGCCTTACTTGAGACATACCATCAAATCATCGAAGACCAAGTGGAAAGGGGAATTGTAGAGATCGCACCAACAGAACCAAACGAGAAGCACAAACATTACATTCCACATAAACCTGTCGTTCGGGAACAAGCTGAATCAACAAAAGTTCGTATCGTCTACGACGCCTCCGCAAAGGTTAACGAAGATAGTCCGTCACTGAATGAATGTCTAGAGTTTGGCCCTCCACTTCAACGAAAGTTGTTAGATATCCTTTTGCGAAACCGAGTTAAACCTGTGCTATTAGCTGGAGATATAAAGCAAGCGTTTCTTCAGATTGTTATCAGAGAAACCGAACGTGACGCCTTGAGGTTCCTGTGGATAAATAACTTGCACACCAGAGAAGAGAAGATCTACCGCATGACAAGACTTATGTTTGGTCTGGGTCCAAGTCCATTCATTCTTGGAGGGACATTGAATGTTCACCTAGAGAAGTACTCACAAGATCATCCGATTTGTGTTCGAGAGCTTAAAGATGGTACATACGTGGACGATATAAACATTGCAAGCGACACAGTGGAAGAAACGAGAGAAATTAAAGAAGATGCTGTAAAAATCCTGGGAGAAGGTGGGTTCATGTTACATAAATGGCATTCGAACGCCGCAGAATTAGAAAGTGATGTAAAGGAAGATGGTGAAACTACCTATGCGAAGGAAAGTCTAGGGACAACACCATCGGAGACCAAACTTCTTGGATTAGGCTGGAACAAATCAGAAGACACTTTGTGAGTGACATTTCCACCAAACGAAAATGAAGTTACGAAAAGAATCGTCCTGAGAACTATGGCAAAAATCTATGATCCGCTGGGATTAGCAGCTCCTATTCTACTCATGGCCAAAGTAATCTTTCGAGATGTCTGTGATTCTAAGTTGGGATGGGATGCAGATCTACCTGAAGAGCTAAAGCGGCGATGGGAGAAATGGTTGAAGAATTTACCTGTCCAGTTGAAGATGCCAAGAGCAATACCTAGAGAAATCGGTGTGATTGTCGAATTGATTCTTCATGGATTCGCAGATGCGAGCCTTCTTGGTTGTTGTGCTGTGATCTACGCTGTTATCAAGCAAGCTGGAGTGATTAGTCAAGGGTTCCTGATTTCGAAAACAAGATTGGCCAAACGGGACTTGACTATTCCTCGCCTGGAGTTAGGGAGTTGCCACATGCTAAGTAACCTCCTACACAACACATTCAAAGTTCTTAGTCATATACAAATTGCTGGTGTATTCGCACGGTCTGATTCTACTGTCTGTCTTCAATGGATCCAAGGTCAGGGAAGATATAAACAATTCGTGGCCAATCGGGTAGAGAAAATAAACGAGAAGGAAGAAATCGTTTGGAAATACGTGCCTAGTAAAGAGAATCCTGCGGATATCGGTAGTCGGGGATCAAGTGACTTAGAAACTAACGAAATGTAGATGAGCGGTCCTTCATGGCTGAACAATTCCGACAGCTGGCCGGAACAGATTGTTGCTAAACCTTCTGATGTGTCGGAGTTCGAAAGTCGCACAATCAAGACCGTGATGAAAGCTGCTGTTCAAAGAAAATCAGATGTCTTTGACACCTTTTAGCGAAAACAACCCTATGGAAAACTGTGCGGATTTTGGCATGGATCAAAAGATTTGCCATCAATTGTCGGAGAAGAAAAAGAATTAGCGGACCACTAACGACTGAAGAGACTGAGGAACAATTGAAATTTCTGATTAAACGAGCTCAAGAGGACGGTGAAAATTCTGTTCAGTCCAAAGAACATTCTCAACGATTGAATCTCCAGAAAAATGAAGAAGGCATTTACGGGTGTAAGGGGAGAATCAAGGGTTTTATCCAATTTACTTGCCATCAAATCACCTCCTATCTCTGAAGATTGTCGAACGTGCACATCTTTACACTCTTCACGGCGGGGTTGGGTTAACCATGAGTAAAGTACGCGACGATTATTGGATCCCTACATTGCGAAGTCTTGTGAAGAAAGTTATTGGCAAATGCTATGGGTGTAAACGATTTTACACAACGCCGATGCCCGCTCCACCTCAGGGGAATCTTCCAAAAGAACGAACTGAAGGTAAAATCCCATTCGAAGTAACTGGTGTCGATTATGCCGGACCAATCTATTACAAGGGAAATGGGGGAGCTGATCGTAAGTCGTATATAGTCATCTATACCTGCAGTTTAACTAAAGGACTTCACTTGGAGATTCTGCCAAACATGAGTTGTGAAGAGTTCCTGATGAGTTTTAAAAGATTTATCGCCGCAAGAGGTCGTCCGAAGAAGATCATATCCGATAATGGAAATACTTTCGTGGCTGCTGCCAAATGGATCAAGAAAGTCGTACGGAACGAAAAGTTACAAGGCTATCTGAGTGAACATGGTGTGAAATGGCAGTTCAATCTAAGCAAAGCTAGCTGGTGGGGTGGAATGTTCGAACGAATGGTTAGCATAGTGAAACAAGCTCTTTACAAGGTCGTAGGATCGGCCAAACTTACCTTCAAAGAATTGCAAGACGTGATGCTAGATATCCAGCTCGTATTGAACAATCGACCACTATCGTACTGCGAGGATGACATTCAACTTCCCGTGTTGACGCCGAACATGATGATCTTCGGTAAAGCCAATTATCTTATGGAGTTATCACCTGAGGATATAGAAGAACGAGACCTGCGAAAGAGGGCGAAGTATTTGAAGAAATGTAAGGACGCGTTATGGCAACGATGGAGACGAGAATACATGAGAGCACTTCGCGAAAGGCATAATTTAACACATGACTTGAAAGAGAGAGAGCTACAAAAGGGTGATGTTATGTTAATCAAAGGTGATGAAAAGAATCGTAGACTGTGGAAAATTGGGATTGTTGAACAACTTATACTCGGAAGAGACGGAGTGGTTTGTGGAGTTAGACTACGTGCAGGAAAATCATTCATGGAAAGACCAATACAATTTCTTTACCCATTGTGATAGAGAAAGTAATCAAGAAACTGTTCCATTGAATCCTGCTGCAAAGGAGTTCAAACCAAAGCGTAGAGCGGCTGTCAATGCAAGGAAGAATATTGAACTTATTTATGATCAGGAAGAGGAAGAACTTTGATGGGTAGAGACGGTGAAATACGTGTAGACGTTCGTGTGTATATAAGACAGATAAGTTATATTTAAAACTTACGTTCTAAATAGGGGGAGTGTGTCGGGAAAAAGGTTGACATTAATAATTAGTAGTTAAATTTAGAGATGAGGCGACTACCATATATGGAATTGATTGACAGGCATGAGATAAAAGGAATATTGTTATTGCATGGGAATATATGTAACTGGGAGCGATTTTGGGAAGGGATTATAATACAAAACACAAGATAAAATGCGTAATTTGCTCTTATTGTGGGGATCGAACGAAAATCTACCACATGCTGTACTGGAGTGAGCAAATGATATGAAATTGCATGTATTTGCCACTAAACACACGGCCAACACATACAGTGAACAATTAATTCACTCTGATGACTGTGTCTCGATTTAGAGTTGACCTCCCGTCAAATTTATGACGTCATATGAAACACAATAATATACAGTATAATATTACAGCTAATTGTAGCAAAAGTATTTAATGATTTTTAATTTATTGAGTAGTACAATATGCCAAGGCAATCCCTTCGTTACTCTTGTGCACACAGTAATTCAAGGAAGCCCTGCCCTCTGTACGAGGTTGTATTAATTGGATTCTGTCCAAGAAAACGTCATAAACCTTTTGATTCAAATGTTACAAAGTATGAATCCAGATTGGGAGACCATATATTTTTAATAAATTCATATACTTTTTTTAAGAAATGTTCTATTCACAGAAATATTAAATGATAGTGATTAGCCACCAATACCAGAATTCATTTTCATCAGCTTCCCCTTGGTTATGACCCCCTGCAGGGAACCACCTAGGGTGCAGATATAATTTTGTGATGAATGATAAAAAATTGCCCAATATAAATGCCGAGCCATAGAAATATTTTTATTACCATGGTCATGACAACTACCCTGTCAGTTTGATTGCAATATCAAAACTTGTTATTTACACCTACCTCCTCCGCAGGCCTTTCGAAAATTAGGGAGGCGAAAACTTCGGGCGGGTTGCAAGTCTTCGTCTCAAATTTCAAATTACAACCTGCGAACGGGCATACTCATTATGGGCTGTATGGCTTGCGGAGGAGGTAGTATTTACACTATAAAACAACACATACCTAGTCTGAGAAGGGGAGGGGCAACAAAAACTCATATATTTTTCCGTTTTTTCCCTTCCTATCCAATTCAAATCATGCTGGCCACGATGCCCCTGAATGCTACAGTGGTCTTGGGCTAGCGATGCCCCTGAATGTTACAATGATAGCAACCTCTATTGCTATTATATCTCCAACCTTGAATGTCCTATTTAGTACAGTAGTTAATTAATTAATGGCAGTAATCAACATGAAGTCAAGTACATTTCCGGCCATTGATGAGAAATATTGTCCAGAAGTACAGTGAAATAACAAAATAGGGTGCACTAAAGAGCATTGTGGCTTAATGATCTATACGAGATAATTAACCAAAGATAGGTAGACATGCATATGGACTGGTTAACCCATTCAAATGCCAAGTCCAATACTTTCCCCTTGACGAGAAAAAATTCTGGTGTTAAATAGCTTAAAATAACAAAGTAGGGCAAACTGAGGCACATTGCAGCTTAACTTGCTCCAACTCTATCATTACAAACTGTAAATCTTTAATAGTAATTCCTATCCAGACACAAAATTTGGTTATAATTCAATAATTTGAAAAGTGCTGTTGCATCCCTAACCTACTAAACTGCTGGCAAATATTAAAACATATAAGGAAAGCTATAAGGATTTGGTTTATAAACTGTTAATTTCTAGAGATGATAACACAAATATAAACATGGAATTCACTATATTCATATTTTTAATGATATGTTTTATAAGTCTAAATTCCTTTTAATATTCCTCTGATATACAAATCTTCTGAAAACTATAACATTATCAAGGTTTATAACCGACTTAATATTAGAATTGAGACTCTACAGTTAACACACAGTACATTGTAATTGTTTTTGTTCTTAAATTGCCCTTTCCACGCGCTCTTTCAACCATTAGAAACATAATAGCGTTAAACGGCTAAATTATGCTGGAGGAACCACAAATGTCTCTACATTTAAAGCTTTTTCAAACTGACACAGAGGTGAACGGACAAGATTGCAATTAATTGTGACATTTTTCTTCGACAACAGCACTCTTCGCGGCTCCTGCCGGCTCTATACTGACCCTGTTTCACACGCAATATTTTCCTTATTCAGTCGCTAAAACACCTTTTGTATCCCACTATCAGGAACATCAACATTTCCACCAAAACCCCGAAACACTAATCATTTTATAGACGAAACAATAAAATATTTCAAACAATTTGTTTTGCTTTTGCCAACGCATGCGCAGTTCGGTCGACATACAGTTTTCTGTATGTCTGATTCGGATTATCCCAGAGCCTTTGTTTCCTTCCCAAGGATCGCAGGCTCGGGGAACGAGATTGCTCTCATGTGAGTTTTGTTTCAAGCTCGGTCCCAGGGTCTTTCTTAGAACAGCGCGAAGCGGCGGCTGGTCGGTTTATTTGTTTTTGTGATATGCATTGTGCATAAATCCATAATTCAGACTAAAAAACTATTGTTATATAATGCTTGTGATGTTACTCCGAGTGTATCCACACGAGACCGCAAGCTTCAAAAGTATGCCTGGCCAAGCATATTTTTCAAGCTTGCCCGGTGTGGATATACACTCAGAGTAAAATCACAAGCATCATATTCCCCTTGAGTACATCACACCAACACAGAAAAAATATTGTGTAAGGGGGAATTCGTCAATTCGTCTGTTTTGCGTGCGAAGGACGAAGAACCATTGTCCTTCTGTTCAGGCAACACATGCTGTGCTTTTGTTCTTCACACGGAAAACATGCAAATTCCAGGTTATATAGAATAGTTTACAGAATTGCTTTCACAACTTACAGTATTCGACATAGATTATAGTTTGGAGTGCTGTGCCCCAATGGCAATGCACCCTACTTTATTATTTTAATGTCTCATAAATATGAGTCGATTTTGCTTGTCAAGGGGAGAGTGCTGCCGCTCTCAAATTCGTCAGGTTTGTATTGCAGGTAGGTGACTCAGTTTTGAAGTTTTTGTTAGTATAATGACCACAGGTCCGTCAGGATTTTATGGAACCAGATACAGTACTAAAATACGGTGCCCTACAAATAAAATTTCCGGCGTTTCCGCTTACAAGTAAACTAGTAAAGTTATATTTATTGAGTTTTATTCTTCTGTCGGGCACCAGTTGGTCCGTACGCTTTAAAACGTTCAACATAAAAATACTATAAAAATGAAGAGAGAAGTGAGACGAATCCACTGGTATACAGCCGAAAAAGAGAAAACCAACGATACCAAAGTTATCAAGGATCAAACGTACTACATTTTTTTATAATTACTTTAATAATTTTGAGCGATTTGTCAACAATACAATTTCGCTTGGCTTTCAAAGACAAAAGCCATAAATCGCTAGAATACTGTTATTTAGCAATACATTTGACATCCGTAAGTACAATTTCTTACGCTGAATCGAACGGTGGTATTTTGATCCTTATTACGCCATTAGGCATTACAATATCATACTTCACACTCAGGGGCGTAAGGACCGGGGGCCAGGCCCCCAAGTTTTGCCAAGTGCCTTTTTTCCGGGAGCAAAGTGCCTTTTCTTGCGTGAAAAATGTCAATAAGATTCCATTTTTTTGCCCAAAGGGCACTTTTGAAAACTTGAATCTATGTTATTTCCGGAAAATTTTTTTCTTTTCCGGGAAAAATATCATATATCCAGAAAAATTTTTTGTATATCCGGAAATTTTTTTCATATTTAGGAAAAAATGTGATATATATCCGGAAAATTTTTTGTTATGTCCAGAAAATTTTTTTGAGATGACCTGCCCCCCCTTGTCCCCGACATTTGCGGTAAAAAATTTTTAGATGCCCTTTTTTTCGAAAAGTATCTCTCAAAACCTGCCCCCCAACTTTTAGAAGCTTCCTACGCCCCTGCAATTCACACTACAGTTTTCACGTTTCCACAGCTAAGTTGAGCTAACTATTAGCGAATGTTGTTGCATAAATTTTATATTGATATGACACCTATATGCTTCTCATAAAGTAGTTATCTATTAACTACGTTGTGTAGTTTAAGTTATAACCTTAATTTTACCTTGCATTGTCTTCGGCTCGTTTACTGTATATTCATTTCAGATTCAGCATATATAAAATTATACTATGATCGTTCACGCCGGAATTCAAAGAAACAAATTTCGGATTTTCTGAGTCGTGCACCAAGAAAAGACTCACTCTGATTACTCACCAAGACTCACTCTGATTACTCACCAAGACTCACTCTGATTACTCACCAAGACTCACTCTGATTACTCACCAAGACTCACTCTGATTACTCACCAAGAGTCCAAGACTCACTCTGATTACTCACCAAGACCCACTCTGATTACTCACCAAGACTCACTCTGATTACTCACCAAGACTCACTCTGATTACTCACCAAGACTCACTCTGATTACTCACCAAGACTCACTATGATTACTCACCAAGACTCACTCTGATTACTCACCAAGACTGAGACTCACTCTGATTACCGTGTTTTGTTTTAGAGTTGACCCCCGTCACTTCTGTGACGTCATATGAAACCCAAGAATTAGTACATACAAGGATAATTTATGCGGGAAGAACATCACAAATATCGAATATGAATTGTACCTGGTCGCGGTGACTTTTCCATAATGTTGTACTTGGCTAAATACACTGACTGCAAAGTAAAATAAGATGTCAGTGTTACAGTGAACAAAATTGATTATCCTTTTTGTGGGAAAAATCGTTGGTCTTTTAACTCAGCTATTAAAG
>CACRXK020002085.1:0-29776 GCA_902702795.2 Paramuricea clavata
GATCCCAATGTGATTTTGATCAGAAATGTTGCATTTAAATCATTTTAGGTTCTATGAGACACCATTTCCGCATTCTCAAAATTGCGTTGCTTTTTTATACGATACAGAAAAAGTCTGAGAAGATATATTCATGCTATGATGTTACAGTTAAAAATCTAAACTAAATCTATTCTTCTTGGAACCATATCTACAGCTGCTTTAACGAAATTTCACAAATCAAGTTCCTCCAGTATATCGTCTTTTTCCTCAGTCGAGACCGGTCCTTAATCAGTTTCAGCTACGAATTTAGCCTTTCTGAGAAAATGGTTTTTGTGGAAATTGGGGGGGGGGGCTCTTAATATAACTTGATATTTTTAAGAAAAAAATTTTGCAATAAAACCTCCCAAAACAAAACACAACGCCTCTGCGGAGGAGAGTGCTAGGGAATAGTCGCAAGGCTTGGAAAGGCTAGCATTTTATCGCCGGATTGTTTACATGAAATCTATCGCTATTATGAAATACTCGGTGAAGAACAATATGAATTACACACAAGATGGCTGTGGAGGAGGCTATGGAAGGGCATAATCTCATTATCAAGTAAATCAACTGCAATTCTGAGTTCTGACAGCAATCATGAGCAATTCTGCTTCGCACTTCGGGGGCGGAAATGGCTTTACTGGGGGTGGGGGGCAAATTATTTCCCTGGTGGGGGGCAATTGCCCCCCTCCCAGATATATAGTTAAAAAAGGCACTGAAACACCATCGTTACGTTTACATATTTTCAAATTTTCCACACAAAAAAGGGAGTAAAACTGGTCGTTTTTTTAAATATACTCGTTTGTACCTTTCGCATTGGGCACAACATCTTAAAATACATACCAACCTCGTTCCCAGGGCTTCAGTGTGAGGACGAGGCGAGACACGAGGAAGCCCTGGTCCGGGCCGGTCACGTGACGTCAAAAAATGGCAGTATTTGACAGCTACTCGTCAAGGAGTGGCGAGATATTCTTTGATGAAATATACAAGTCTTCGAAACAAATAAATAGCCAAAAGACTTCTCAATCGATATTATTTATGTGTAGAGCGAAGTTTGGCACGAATCAGCTAAAATCTATGAAGATCCCGTCTATGTTTTCTAAGATATACCGATATTTCTGGAGATTTTCAACCACAGGCAAAGCTCTGCATCCAAGCTGCATCTAGGCGTCTCCATGCAAGTGGTGATTCATACGAAATTTCCTTTCTCTCGTCTTGAACAATATGGCTATTGCTATAATTAATATTTAGTTTAAATATGCTCTTATAGATCTGACTTAGTTCAATATATTAAATAAACACAAATATAAACTGACCTCGCGTATTAACCTGTTTACGCTGCACAGGAATATACGGTTCGCTTGTTTCGCCGGACACCAACACTTGCCGTTCAGGAGCAATGCTTGCCTACAAATTTTATCCCCTTCACAATCTTTGTTTTATTTTATCGTATAGTCGCAATTTTCAAGTATTCGGGGTATTCTGAAACTGAAAAACTGGGTGGCGTGCGAATCTTGTAGAGACTACATCGGCCTAGGCGTAGAGCTATTAAGTAAACAGGGCATAAATTAATTTAGTAGTTTCATTTAATTGTTTGTCTTGCTTTTATTTGTCAGTACAGAATATTGTAAATTAAAATATTACTACAATGCAATACGCGTTGTATTCCATCAGACATCTGCACTAATAAATACTGTACAAGGAAAACTACAGCTTAAATAATACTAGACGTTTCTTGTTTTGTCAGGAAACATCACAGCTCACTTCGACATAGCCTGCGAACAGGCCCTGGGTTACGGGCGGCGCGAAGAATAGAGGGCCTGCACGGAACTATAGGTTTTCTTGGTAGTGGCGTTCGTATAGAAACGCAGGCTTCTGATTGGCTTACACTCGTTTGACAAAATTACTAAAAATAGCAAATGTCAACAACAGCATTTTGAAGAATTTGAACTTTATTAATTTTAATATTATATATTATAAGACTATCGAACAAATAAAACTAGAAATGGAAACCAAAAGCAATAGCAAAGCATCACAGCAAAAAAGTCTATCATAAATGACTTGAATCTATCGCTTAAATCCAATATACGAAACTATAACAGTATTCTGAACTTCGTCTTCGGATTGACATCAGACTATAGTATAGTGCATTTTGAGGTCGTCGTGGCTTCACGGATTATTCTCATTAGTGAGCAAGTCAGCAAGCGAAGGCATACAAAAGATACCCAAATATGTACGAATAATTATATTGTTGATCCTCGCTGGCATGTCATTTAGATAAATATATATCGTACATTAAACGTTGTACTATTTACTGTATAAACTGCTGACAATTTCGTCGTCGATATGGCTTCCACTATTGGCACACTCGTGATTTCGAAGAAATTAATAAATACATGCTCATTTATCATTTATTTAGACCACAGTTAGTAAAATTTTAGACGTATTCGGTATTCCAAATCCCAATCTATCTGACCGTATTTTAGTAATAGCTTCAAATATTCAGAACATTGTTCTTTCAGTCGCACATAGACATAGTACAAGTAGTACTGTTGTGCATGCAATGCCAATGGTAGTATTTTATTCGGCTTTATATTTGTATGTGTATTGATATCTATTTAATATTTGAAGAATTCTATATTTTTCTGAGTAATATATTGTGCGGCCCGCTAATGGTTTGTATTATTGTTCATATATACATTATGTATACATTTTAACATTCAGTATTTCTTCGTTGCACAATGTACACAGTACACGCCTTGCGTCAATTTGACAGTTGACAGTTTATTTATCGCAGTCGACGCTGATTGGTTCGCGTTTAGCAGATGCGAAAAGGGGATGATTGAATAAAACGCATGGTTCCGTGCAGGCTCACCTGTCTCCCAGTGAGCCTGTTCGCAGGCTAACTTCGACACGGCTTTTGAGTTTTGTAACCGGCCGAGGCGAAAGTAAATCATGCAGTCGGGAAAACGTCTTACTTTGAAAGATTATTTTGCAAAACATACTCGTACACACAAGAATCGTATAAAAATACAAATGTTGAATTGTTATTGTCAACTGTCAAGTTCAGTTATTTTTAGACAATATGGTGTTAGCCAATCAGAATGCAAAATTGACCGGCCCGGACCAGGGCTTCCTCGTATCTCGCCTCGTCCTCACACTGAAGCCCTGGGAACGAGGTTGAATACATACAAAATTGTTCTAGATCGAAATAAGCAACAAGAAACAAGCCGTTAAAGTTAACTACACAATGGCATCTGAATTTGGCTTGACAAGAAGCTTCCGCTTGTTTTCCCGCGTTTATTCCCGTTTCCTAGCTAGGATACGAGGCCCGATTGCGATTTATGAATAAGGTCTATCACAGGATATATTACGAAGAAAACAAGAAGAAATTAAGCTACGGAATAATACAAAAAATATATAAGTAATATGATGAAACAAGTGAGGAATAAAGTTAGGGAAGGACAGCTATAACTAAACATATAAGGGGCGACACAGGCAAAAAAGTTTGAAAAAATAATCGTACAGTTTGTCCCCCATCACTTTTCTAATGGTCCGTCCCTGAGAAAAAAGTTATTTATACCACATTGGCAAGTGAACAATTGACAAGCTTAGAAATGAGTCATTGCTACCAGAAATGGGACAGAGTGCTCGAATTTCTTGTCTGAAACTCTGTGATTGCCATGACTATTAAAATGTCTGGTAAGAGGTTGGGTGGCATCGTTACCAATGACAGCACACGGATGTTTACCAAACCTTGTCCTCAAAAGTCTTCAGGTTTCTCCGATATATCAAACAAGCCACATTTAGTGCACGAGATGCAGTAGATGAGATGGTATGCAGGAGGTGCACGTGAAATGGAACTTGACATGGCACTTAGATTTAGGTGCCTAAATGGTAGTAACGGATCTATGAATTCACAGGTTTTATATTGGGGCAACCAACAACGAAACGTGCCATTACCTGACAACAAATCCTCGGGCTATTCTATTTTAGTATAAACATACTAGTAGGCTATCATATTTCATGCGTTCTGATTGGCTACGCTACTAGTAGGCTATTAGTGATAGCCTACTAGTAGCAACAAGCGGCGAAAAGTGCGAGAGTCAATTGCCGTTTTTAAGTATTAAAAGCTTCATTTCAAGGGGAAAAGCTTATCACAATGGCCTAATTTTGGTTCTGGACTACACACAAACAAAGACTTTTGGAAACTGCTGACACATACGGTAAAATTTTAAAGTTTTTTTTCGTTTAAATGTCGAAATTTTAGTCGAGTTTGTTTTTCGCCTTTTTTGAGCCTTTTTAATCGAGTTTTTAAATTCGATTACATTTTAAGCTAAACTTTTGAATATGTATACTAGATGATGGAAATGGTTTGCCTCTTTATTTTTCCAGATATTTTACAGATTTTAACGACATTCGTGTTCTTTTGCCAGCATTTTTATTTTGCTTTTTACTAGTAACAATTCGGGAAGCCATTCTGTGTTTGAAATTTTGGACATTTTAAGCCTTGTTTCCTTCTTTTAATTAGCCGAACTTTGCTTGTATAACGACTCCTCACTATTATACTGTATTACGACATGTTTTTTAACTTTTTTAAAACTCACAAATAGTATTTTTCAAGTCATTCTTGAGAGTTCGCAACACTGAGTAGTTGTCAACAAGGCCTCGTTGTCTCTGAGCGAATAGTCAACTCGGCTTCGCCTCGTTGACTATTCGCTCATAGACAACTCGGCTTCGTTGTCTATTAATTGTTAAATACCGCGTGCACCAGTATAAAAGCACATGTATTTCACCGACCATGTTACTAAGCTCGAAACGTCGAAGTTTTACTTGTATTTTTCAAGTAGTTGAATCCCTTTCCATCTCAATTTTCTGATGTATTTGTCACTACCTATACACTGGCACAGATTGTCCAAAAAATAAACTCTACAATTTGGTTAATATTTACCACACAATAAATCGACTCCGTAATAGTTCTTCTTCTCGCAAACCATAATGGTTAGGAAAAGGACCCGTTCGGTCCAAGTTAAAGTGCGGGGAAATACATGCACACGTCGCTTAAATTGTAGAGTAAATCATTAACTTTAACCGTCTATAGTCAACGCAAAAACTATACGTGCATGCTATACGAAAAAAAACCTACGAAAAATATCTTTGTATGGTTCAGACTCAGTTAAAGAACGTTTTATAGAATAAATTTATAGACAGTCACATCTGGTTCATTTTCTTGCATAATACTACTTCTTGCACATGTAGACTGTAATTATTTTTAGTTTTTAGGTTGTCGCATTCATTATTTCGCTTTCATTTTCACAGAAAAGGCAAAACATCGAAGTCGATCCTTGTCGCTTCCATTTTGAGTTTTTGACAACCTTCGGAATACTTGACACCACGTTCGCAAGGCAAATTTCAGTAACGTTGACGCATGCGCAGACGTTTTTCCGCGATGTTCTTGACACCACGTTCGCAAGGCAAATTTCAGTAGGGTTGACGCATGCGCAGACGTTTTGGGATCCGGTGTCGGATGAATATCCACGGCGTTAATAATTTATTGCCTCCCTTAAAATTATACCCTGTACAAATATTATATAATTGTTGTATAGAACAACCTCCAGACTCAATAAATATATGAAGCTTAACATCGGTAAATGTAAGGAAATGGTAATTGACTTTGCAAGAGAAAAACATGAGTTCTTACCGTTAACTATAAATAACGTTGGTATTGAGCGGGTAAAATCTGCCCGAATTCTTGGTCTTTCAAGTCAAGATGATTTGAAATGGAACGAGCATGTGAACCATATTGTTAAAAAAGCGGGAAAACGCCTTTATATGCTAAGGTTTTAAAACGATCAAATGTCGACAATAGCATTCTAATTTTGGTATACTGCATCATTATCAGACCAGTACTCGAATATGCCTGCCAAGTTTGGCAATTGAAGTTTTTTCAATTGAAGTTATGAATAATTTTATGCATTTAGATATATTGTAGTATAATGAGACTTTTTTACTGATGTAATTTAACTAAAGGTTACAAATCGGTAATTTTATTAAATTATTAAATATATTCAAATTTGTCCGTGATGCTAATTTTATCAAGCTGACTGACCTTATCGCCAAATACCGGTCGAATGAGCTCACTCATTATTTTGACTGGTTCTTTAGTTCTTTCCATTGCCACCGCTTGATGAAGCACCAGGATGGAGACCAAAAGCCAAAGCATCTTCATTGCTAAACAACACGATTTTAAAGACTTTTTTATACAATTAAGATTATCACATTAAAAATCACACACAGAATCCTCCGCAGATAACTAGGTGGAAAACAACGGCAAATTGCACAAAATGATCCATGTTACTCCTATCTTTCTCTATAAAGTGTTGCGTATCATATAAGTGAAACACGCAATCTGATTGGTCAATACCCGTGCAGGATGAGACTATCCTGCACGGAAAATTTAAATGCCTTCCGCGGGGTTTTCAAAATGTCGGAGAACGAAAACATTTCAATGCGTGAAATAAACAATAACAGTATATTAACCGAGCGGCAAGTTCACCAAAACAGTGAACAAAGGTTTACAATAACTACAGAGAGTGAATTACTGTAACTTGACCATTGTTAAACTGTATACGTAGTTATTTTATAAAACAATTACTGACACCGACTCCGACACCGACACCGACACCGACACCGACACCGACACTCATGCTGATATAAATAACATGTTCCAAGACAACGTACGCGACTGCGATGAGGAACAGGACTTTCGTCCCAATTAATAATACCCGACTCCTAAAGTTTGGAAATGAGGTGCATTTCATGTCTTTCGCGCATATCTAATTTTAGTGTGCAGTGACAACCAATTTGTGCAGTGATAAAAGTAAAATGTGCAGTGATAAAATTTGCTGTGATAAGTTGTTAATTTTAAACAGGAAAATGAGGCAATGAATAAAAAAACTGAACTAAAAATTAGTCTTGCCACTTGATAGTATTAATCAAAACATTTTGAATACGAATAATTAGAATGAAATTGAAATTGATAACTGCCAAATTATCGAACGTCCGCACTAATATTATACTTAAGGTTCATCAGATGAAGAAAGTATCCTACCAAAGATCTCTATGAGCTTGGAAGATGGAGTGAATGTACTTTCCGTAATTGCTGAAGAATTCTATAGAATGTCCTGCAGATTGCAGGGAATGCCCTTTCAGAGAGTCTAGATTACAAAATTTTCTATTGGTGCATCCCCGGGAACCCCTCTAGAGGTTTGTCACGCCTAAGCTGCCTTTCATTTGCTAAGACGGAAATATTTCTTTCCTGCAAGCATGTGATTATGATACTATGATACTATGATACTATGTTGTCATAGATAGTCGTAACTTCAGGTGCTGTCAAGGCCGCCCAGAGGAGTGGAGGAGGCAATTTGCCCTGGGGTACAAGTTAAAGGGCTGGGGGGGGGGGGCAAATAAAGAATTACAGTGAAATATATAGATACTGATAACTGTCAACTAGACTTCCAGAATGCAGGATTTGGCCATTTCTGGGACCTCAGATTTAAAAATTTTCCCGAGGAGAATTCCGACCCCAATCATAGTGTTTCAAGATGAAATCACACTCAATCACGAGGGGCTCCAAGTCAAATTTTGCCCTGGGCCCCCAAATTTCCCTGGGAAACCCTGGGTGCTGAGCAGTGTATGTTGAATATGAATTGTAGTTATGTGAAATAGGTAGACAAAGTTTGTGGTTACACATTATTATAAGAGTGTGTTCAGAAATTTTTAGGTGCACAAAATTGGGCAGTGATAAAAAAATTATTAAAATTAGGCATGCTTTCGCGGCTATAATTACCAGCAATGGGACAGAGGACTCAAATTTGAAACGTAGTGCAAAACGTTGATGCCACAAAGGTTCGATTTTACATTAAATTGAAACTTAATTATAGAATCCTTAATGACATGCACTTTTCAATTAATGAATCTATAGAAAAACTACTAAACTTTAATTGTTTGCCATTTCGTACAAAACAGTGACAATGTCAATTCGTATCATGCTCTATACCATGCAGGCATGGCTACCACTGAATGCTACAAATCGTTTAGTCTGCGGTTTCCTAAATATAGTTACTTCACGTTAGGAACACTGGGTGTGGAGTATACCCCTCCCCTCCCTCCCCGGACATTTGTTCACAAGTAATTCCAGGTAAATTTAGAGGTGACTTGAACTGATTTTCACAAACATTATAACAGCATTGACAGGGAAACGTGAAAGTTAAAAGTGAAAGCAAGCTCTAAAGTCAAAAGTGAACTTAAGCTTTGTATTTTAATTTAATTGCTTTTCTCTTCTGTGGGGGGGGGGGGCAGTGGGACTTTGTCCTGTGACTGTCTCCTGTCACACATTTGTTTTGTCATTCGTTATACGTCTCATTTGTATTGTATTTTGTCTACGTAACAAATTAATTAAATTAAAGCAAAATTTTACTTGCATATTCGGGCTTTCTGTGGGTCAAAATATTAAAAATGTTCTCGGGGGAGCATTACCCCAACCCCCTATTAAATATATCCCCCTGTACTCATGAAAAAACCACACTATAGTTCAAACACAGATTTTAGGTAAAGTAAAACGTAATTTTAAAAATCATTTAAAAGTCCTCCCCCAACGACAACGTCTTCGCCGCCTCCCTCAGTATATGTACAATAAGTAACGTAGATATAGCACTAAGAATCTAAAGCCCCGTTTACACTACGCTCAATTTTTGGTACGGCACGGATAAAATTGGTACCCGTACCACTTTTTTGGTTCTTGGACTACCTATTTAGGTAGTCCGAGAACCAAAAGGTGGTACGGTACCAAAAATTGAGCGTAGTATAAACGGGGCTTAGCTAAATAGGTAGTCTAAGAACCAAAAAAGTGGTACGGGTACCAATTTTATCCGTGCCGTACCAAAAATTGAGCGTAGTGTAAACGGCGCTTAAGACTAACTTGAAACCATTAAGGTGCTCTCGGCTCGACAGTTACCCTCCAGTCGTGATAGCAAGCGTTTCTGGTATTTTAATATCCGATAAAATTCAAAATTGTGTTGAAAAGGTAAGCTTTTAAAAAGGCATGCATAAAAAGGTTATGTCTGGAGTGCTGCTACGTCTGAAAGTAATTTAATATAGGGTTTATAGTTAGATTGCGGATTGTAACCTCAGAACGTAACCTCATTGCGTTGTCAGTATAAATTCGTAAACAATATCTTTTGTACTTGTTAGTTTATGGTTACCCGTAATAGAGCTCTGTGGGACTAGCCTGTCACATTTGACAAAGATTGTAAATCATGCATGAGTCACGCGCTTTCCTCAATTTCCTCAATCTAATGCGATTGCCCTTTTTCAAACTGCATTCTAAATCAGTCACAAGACATCACAGGTCAATGAACATCTAAAACACAATACGCCCCCTGCTTGCTATCTGCAATTCGTGAGAAATTTATATTCTAGATAAGATTAGCCGCGTAACGAAAACAGACTGAATATAAACAAACGTTAATTGTACCATTATACATCCGTTTGAAAAATATATAAAACTTTGCTTTTCTATTTCCTGTATGTGCAACAAGAATTAATAAATAGATATTGTGTCATGCTTGAAAGACATTTATGCCAACAGTTTTATAAATAGCGCCTAGCTGCGTGCAGCCTGAATTCGGGCTGCGATCAAGCTATTTCACGGGCAAACAAAAATAAAACTGATTTTGCACATGTTGCACAACTTGTGGACTTCCTGAATAATTATAATTAATCCAATTCAAGCACGTGTACAAATCATATAATATCAATAAACTCTTATCGCTTACGTATATTTTCTTGCATAATATTCATAATATTTTCTTGCACTTTCATCATAATCGAATTGGAAATCGAAATTCGAAACCTTAAAATGAAACTATAAGTACGATAGTTTACAGTGTCAACAGCAAGATTGAAGTAAAAAAACATTGAAATGGACTTTAGCTTTGCTGAATATGTGATCGTTGTTTTTATTTCCTGACACGGTTGAGATGACAAATTGAGACAATTGAGCGTTCAGAATTCGCAGCACCTAATTATGGTTTCATTTTGAAAGGTTACCCAAGTTGACGAAATTAGTGACGAAATTCACCATTAATTGGATTACAACACAAGAACTGCATCTCAATTTCACAAGTCTTACAAGAACAAATTATGCAAAGCACACCATTCCTGACAAAGGAGTTTTAATAGTACCTAGAATAACTTAGATTGTAACAACTCAAACACCTAAAGTCATGCTGCACATTTAGTCATTTAGATCATACGTTATCACACTTCTGTAAATAGAATCCGCGTTCAATATCAAAAGTATACATTTCTACATATGCTTCTAAAGTATACTACCTTAGGCAATGCTGTTTCGAAACGTGCCACGTTGTACGTTGTTTCTGGCTTTACCACTGCTTGCGTGCTTGCGCAGTTGCATGGGTTTGTGAAAATTAAAAATCGCAGCACTATATAGATTATAGTCCTCGGGAATGCTCAGTTAAAATGCGAGCTACTGTAAAAAACTCACTAGCATGACCTATTTCACGAATTAATCGCACATTTCCTTTATTTTCCCTGAGGGTATCTTGTTTAGACAAAGCTAGGAGTCGGACCAGTCGGTGAGTGCGTTCTTGCCCTTGAAGTAACTAGAATCCGAATCGAGGCACTCGTCAATATACATATACCGTACAAAACGAGCTTAGTTACAAAACTGTCGACAAAACCAACGCAACCATTTGAAGAGGTTTAGTAGCCTGACTGAATATATAATATATATATACTATAGGAACCTGTTGGGACTTGTATCGGTTATAATAATCTCCAGACTGTAGCTGAACCTGCATGTGTTCATTGTTTCATCATGAGCTAAATTGACCAATGTAACCACCATATATAGCTCCGAATTTACATTAAGTTCGAACGATTACCATGATGATATAATTAAAATTTGCCAATTCGGCATTTCTCTAAACTTGGACTTGTCGACTAATCTCCAGCGCCCAGGCAAGCACGCATATCGCCATATGGAAGCTAGATAACGCTAAACATTTTTCCAAAATCTGCGAAAGCGGTTGGATAGAACGACAGAGGAAACATCGAACATTTGCGCAAGTACACAGTCAGACAATTGCATTTATTCAGTAATATTATAGTTTAAATTAAACAACACCAGAAAATTTAATATCGTTGGATATATGTTGCAAAGTGAAACACTTCATAATCAAACACTTGAAATGTGAGCTTGTAAAGGTATACGCAAGTTTTGTATAAGTATATATCCACCACGTATACTTCATTTTTGTAAAATGCTATGAAAAATTTGGACTTACCTGTCATGTGATGTTCGTATGATTCACCGCCAAGGTCGAACAACGAATGAGGAACCAACCTGTTGACACAAACACTTCATACATAAAATAATTGTTGCACAATGCAGGCACGTGACCAACGCCCACAAGCATTGTGAAGGTATCCCGTCGTGTGTGCTGACGTACTTGCATAAAAAGACATTTGTCAAATAAATTTTCAGTCCGAGTAGCCGACCGAAAATTTATTTGACGAATGTTGTCACATAGGGACTTCACTCGAAACATCGAAATTCTCCTTATATATTTTAATGTTGTTGCATCCCTACCAACGAAAGCTTGTACATATTCTACACACGTTTCGTAGTGGTGGTTTTTTAAAATGTTTCACCTATGCACGTATTAAACTCACAAGGGACACATGCTTGCAAGACATAACAGGGTCTTATTGCAAATTATAACGATGAACCAAAATAATACATCTTTCAAAAGTGTAAATTAACATTGAAGGAGGTGATTTGCATATCAAGCTAAGATCGTCTGAAAACAATGATCCCGCATGGCCTCGCTGCCAGTAATCGTATCGCCAGGATCCAAGTAATACAAATGTCCCGTTAAATAAGCAAAGACTTTAATATGCATGATAATATTTACATATTTTTCCTTATATTAATTTAGCGAAAAGAAGGCTTTTACTTAAGGGCTACTACTCAGGCTTTTTACTTTAGGCCCCTTATTTAAAGTTCGTATTTAATAATTAACTATTAGATTAATAACATATTTAAAGTCAAATCAAAAAGATATTATTTTCAGAATAAATCAGGAACGATAAATTAAAGTGGAAATTAAATAGGTATGTTGCGAGATACATGTACAGGATATGCAAATAGAATATTCACTGACGGCTGAATTTCGCCGACGTCAGTACCATACGAGGTTCAGAATGTTTTCAGAGTAATCAGAGACGTATCATGCCGTGTTCATCAAAAAATGCTGCTTAATTTGTTTTATGAAGACGTGTTATTGAGAAAATATATCTTTAATTTTTATTTTAGTGAGTCCATACATCAACTCCGTTATCCCCGAGCCACGCGTAGGGCGAAACCCGTGGCAAGGGTATAAATTCCGCTCGGCTATTTACACCCGGGGAAAGGAAAGCATTAGCGAAGTCTAAAGTTCATCAATGATCGCTGGCGCATGGCTATGAATGGGTGGTCATCTCACTGATCTAAAAAATATAGCTGTTTGCTAGGAGTGAAGCAAGCATGGCAAAGATTAAAAAAACATGCATGACAGAAAGCTTCAGACATCTTTTTACACAATAAGTTATAAATCACCTTTTTCAAATTTTTAAGAAAGTGTGAGAAATCCTGACGTGCAGGGTAAGTTTGTTTTTACTGTTTATGTATGACTTTGCTGCATGTCCAGTTTTCGCACTTTTCGCCTGAAGGCCTTCAACTCATGTCCAGTCCTTTTCATTCTATAAGAAAATTATTTTCAAGAGCTGCCTGTAGGATTTAAATTTATTTCATTACAAAGTACGAGTAATATTAAAGTTGAAGAGTTTATCGGCAAAAAGCAGTTAATTTCACTGAACATTTAAAAACGTTTACGAAGCCAGTGGCGTAACTCCTATGAGCTCTACCCGGTAAGAGCCGGGGGCACCCAGGCTTCCAGGGGGGCACCCTGAACTGAGTTGTCCGGGGGCCTTGTTCATCTAAGGTTGTGGCAAACATTTCACTGTTTATGTCAAAAACAATTTCTGCATGGTGTTATTTCTGCATAGTTGTGGTTTTTTTGTTGTATATTTTGCTATATATTTATATTTCCAGTTCAAGATACCATTAAAATTCGCTTCTAACCGACCATGCAGCAAAATGTTCATATTGTAAGAGCTTCATAGTACTTCAGAAGGATGTAGGATACCCTTGTCTTGGGGCACCCAATTCCGTTAGGACCAGGGGCAGGCTGGCCCAAACTTACGCCCCTGTACAAAGCCTTTCGTGTTCGCCGGAATTTTGCGGCATTAAGCCGCATTATAATAAAGCCCGGCATACAAAGCAAATGAACATACCTACTTTATATATGTTAGAAATCGATAGTTCTGTGGTTATAAGTGTAAAACATTAATTTATTTTTGCCGTTTTGAACAAAAAACTTGTAGGAAAACAATTATTGTGTTGCCATGGCTAACATGACGAGCAATGCGAGCCTGCGTTCCGTGTTGGCGTTATTAAAGTACTTCATGTTGAAACAATTTTGGAAAATGTGGGCGAGGGGTTGTTGCATGCATGTATTTCTAGTTAGAGAGAGAGTATGTTTTACTTAAGTTGCTCTTTCATCTCGGAGCCAACGGCGCGGAGCGCCGTTCTGGGCGAGTAAGCCCGGGGCGAGCGTACTAATTCCGCCCGGCTGGGAAAGAAAGGAAAGCATTTTTAGCGTTCTTAAGTCTAAAGTTCATCAATGATCACGGGCGTGGGTTACCGTGCGTGGTTCGGTGTTGGGTGGGTGGTCATCACTGATCTCATAATATAGGGGACTGCATTATAACGACTGCATGGCGACAGCGAAATAGCAAACATTTCTTGCTTTCATGATTTCTTACAAATATATTTAATTTTTGCAAGATTTTGTAAATTTCAAAAGCTTTTTGAGAAAAACAAGGCGACAGAATTTCTGCAAAATCAGTTTTATGAGTAAACTATATTTACGCGAAACTACCTTGTTTTTACAAGGCTGCACGATTTTCACCTCTATTATTGTAACTGCACATTTGCTTTGTGCCTTCAAAGAACTTAATATTTCAAAATCTATCCCTAAACTACAAATTAGACAACAAGACAAACGCCCGTATTCTAAAAGCTCACTCACACTCACACTCAATGAGTGGAGGTTCAATCTGAGCTTCTCTTGAGTGTCAATGCTGTTTTTGAATAGCTGGAGAGCTAGTAGTCACAGTGAGGTATAACATTAGCCCTCCAGCTATTCAAAAACAGTAATATGACGCTCAAAAGAAGCTCAGATTGAACTTGCACTCATTGAGTGTGAGTGTTTATCCCATACCTGTACATGTGTTAAAAGCGGCTTTCTGATTGGTTTACAGCAGGTGAGCTTGTCGTCGAGCTCACCTGCTTTTTGCCGAACTCACCTGCTTTTCGCCCGAACTCACCCGCTAAACTGCTTACGTTGCAATAACAATAACAAATGGCGGACAAGATTTAGCCAATAAACCTAAACTTTAAAGAACTTTTTTCGGTGACTAACATACTGAGACTGAAGAAAAATCAAAGAAAAAATGCAGTAAAGGTAATGTAGACGTAGATAAAGAAGTATTTTCTTGCCCAGTGATTTTTTTGGCCGGGAAAATGTTCACAAAACATCGACGAATATATCGCGAAGAGCTACAAATGTGTGTATGGCTCGGTGTATGGGATAAAAACCAAACGTACTTGCAGGTTCGTTGAGTCCGAGATTGGACGCACCTTGGGTGGCTGGAAGTTTTCCGGACTCACCTCCCTGCAAGTACGCTTGTTATAAAACTCAACATGATTCGTGATCAAGTATTCATTCTATATCTATTATTTCTATGGTCTGCACCTAACCATCCACACGGGTAAGTATCGTGACGACAGATATACTTGTGAAGTTTTTATGAGTTTCTCGTGGTATGTTGATCAATTTGATTGTTAGTCACAAAAACTTTATCAAACGCCACTGGGTAGCCATCCTGCAACAAAACTGCTCCCAAACCTGTAGGTGACGCATCACAACTAATGGTGACCGGCTCCGATACAACAAAAAACTTTAATACTGGACCTTCTCTTTGGTGAGAGTGTCATTAATATCCTGAAATGCTTTCTGTTGCATTGCTCGAAAGACCACTGGTCTTGGAATTCGATCTCTTTCTTCAACAACGATCTGATTGGTTTGGTAAGGGTTGCTAAATTTGAAATGAATTTTCCTAAATAGTTCACAGTCTCTACACACCTTTTTTGTCTGTTGGTGCTTCCATTTCATTAATAGCTTTAACTCTCGCTTCATCGGGTTTAACGTCATTTTCTATCAGTTTGTGTGCGACATATGTGATTTCTCTGGACTTGAATTTACATTTCTCTTTGTTTAAGGTAGATTAATCTTCTCACATCTTTCTAGGACTGATTCGAGGCGTCAACCATGCTCTTCTTCTGTCGTCCCGTGAATAACGATGTCGTCAATATCCGTTTCAACACCTTCGAGATCGTAGAAATGTTGATGCATCCTTTTCTGAAAAACTTCTTGTGCTGAGGTGATACCAAATGGAGTGCAGGTGCAGCAATATCTACCAATAGGACTGTTGAAAGTGGTAAGGAATTGACTTTCCTCGTCCAAGGGCATTTGCCAGTATCCATAATTGGCGTCTAGTTTGGAGAACCACCTGGCTGGCATTGGCCATACGTGTAGTGATATCTTCAATTCTCGGTAATTGAAATGTTCCCGTTTGATTGCTTTGTTTAGTTTTTTGGGTCTAAACAAATGCGAAATTTTCCGTTAGGTTTCTCCACCACAACCATAGAACTTTACGAATTACGTTTTTTCTTTCCATATCATCAAGTCCCTCTTTCAATTCACACTATTGCGAAGAGCAGCTGGAATAGTTCTAAAAGGATTAATGACTGGTGTTACTGTTGGATCAACTTTGTTGTGGTATTCATTCTCTAAACGACCCAAACCAGTGAATATTTTTTTATGTTTCTTGATTACTTCTTCTTTGAGATGTGCTGGTGATTTTTTGGCAGTTCAGTCTACT
Source organism: Paramuricea clavata (assembly GCA_902702795.2). Classification (NCBI taxonomy): domain Eukaryota; kingdom Metazoa; phylum Cnidaria; class Anthozoa; order Malacalcyonacea; family Plexauridae; genus Paramuricea; species Paramuricea clavata. Next base: position 16,147 of record CACRXK020002085.1, read on the forward strand.
CTGGTATTTCCTACGATTTTTATCACCCGAGTTCCTGAGCTACTGATTTATGTTTACAACATAGAATGTTAAGTAGATTGATTTGTCTTGGATTCTACACATAGTTCTGTAGTTCCTAACACAGCAAAATCGTTAATACAGTGTAACTGATTAATTTATGAGTTGATTCTTTGAGACTTGGTTGGGGCTTAATCCTCTTCAATTGATTAAAATTGAGAATGTTCACCCTCTAGCCATGCAGTGTCCACTTTGAGCTTCGTATTCTGCTTCTCGATTTTCGTAGTAGCATACCATTCATCATTTTTGAACGCCTGATGTCACTGCTCCTACAAACAGTGTTAGTCTTCAAGGTATGAATCTTCTTGTCGCTCTACAACATTGACATTCTTTTTAGATCGCACATACAGTAGCTTTGAAATGATTCCATTTATGACAACGATGACACGTTTTCCCATATGTAGGACATTCTTTCCTCTTGTGTTAAGTTCCACAGTTACGACGGTTGAACACCTCAGACGTTAAAAGGTTTCTCTGGTCGATTGGATTTCTTTGAGTTTTCCTCTTGAGCGTTTTTCTCGGTAAATTTATTTTTCTTGTGATTTATACCATGTACCACTGACTCGTCGTCGATTACTTTGATGTGCATTTCCGTTCGTTCTGCAGCTCTAACCAAATCAAGTGCTTTGCCAAGGGTTAGGTCTGGCGATCAAAGAAGTCTCTAACGAATTTTCTGATTTTTCACTCCAAGGACTATTCTGTCCTTGATGAGAGTGTCTCTTAATGTCCCAAATTCACAGGTGTCACTAAGCCTTTTCATGTTGAGACATACTGAACAATGGTTTCACTGGTTTCTTGTGCTCTGGTGAAAAATATGTATCTTTCATAGGTCACGTACGTTTTTTCTTGACTCACAATGTTCATCGATTTTTTCAAGAACTTTTGCTATCTTCTTATCATCTCCAACTGTAGCCCACACGAACGTGTCGTAGACTTCCAATGCTTCGTTTCCTATGACGGTTAGCAATGTTGCGACTCGAGTTGCATCCTTCTTTTCACTGATGCCAGTTGCTATTTAAGTACTTGAGATACCTCTGCTTGAATTTTTCCAGTTTTCTGATACATCTCCACTGTTTGGATCCAATGTTTGAGGCGGTATTAGACCGAAATGCATCGCCATTGTTTACTTTCGTTGCTGAAACTTTGATCTAAGATTTCTCCGAGAAAACTGCTTCTTTCTTGAAAATGTTTTGATATTTAGTTAGTCCGACTGTTAGACTAATATCTCACTCCTGACACCATGTTATATTTCGATTTTAAAAGCCAAGATTGATTGCGATTGAAAAGTATATGTTATTAAATCTCAGGAGATAAACAATGTCAGTTACAGAGATAACTGGAGACATGAGCGGATGGGCCCACGATGCTTGCATGGCAGATAATTAAAACACGCTAAATCATTACATCCGCGACCTTTGCCCTTTGGTTTGCCCGTCCAATGCTCTGCCAACTAGGCTACGAGATTAAGTCGGTTCGCGTGGGTGATATTTCGGAACTTAGTCTAGTTCCTTCGATATCAATATGTTTCTACGATTAACTTGCCTGGTGTGGACACACTCCGAGCAACATGTGACAAACATTCACCTGAGTGGGCAATACCAGAAACAAAAATTCAATAAGATGCTTTTTCTTGTCTTGTTTTCCTAATTTGGACTATTACAAAAATTGCACAGTGCGATTTTTAAAAGAACGCACTGCTCATGGGCCAATCAAAATTAAATCGAGTAATTATATTTTTCATGTATAATATTAAAAATGTTACATCACATCAAAAGCTCATTGAGACCAGCATCTCTTATCCGTTTCGTTTGAAGCGCGAAGTCCTATACTGTATACGTCTCTACCATGAAATGTTTAATAAAATGTTGACAAATCATTAAAATTGATTAAAATAAGCCGGCTCTTTGTGCATGAGTTACATGCACTTAGGCCTGTTCTAAACGTCGCATTTTACATGTGCCAAATGCATTCAAAACCATAGATAATCAGCTGAAATGCCTCATTATCCATTGTTTTGAATGCATTCGGCGCATGTAAAATGCGACGTTTAGAACAGGCTTTATACACAATTTATTTATAAAAAGCCGGCTGATCCTTAAGTGATTCAGAATTGTAAATCAGTTCGGCGAATGAGATTGTTTATATTACCGTTAAATAAAAATGCACATATGTAATCATGTTTACCAATTATTTTGGTGAAATGTTTATTGCGTTTTTCAATTTACAATAATTTACGTCTGAAATTAAATTGAAAAAGCTAAACAAGTGCTCCAGGTTTTTTTATTTTAAAGCTCCGTACATGCAAACGAACGAGCATTGTATTAAGAAAGATACCCAAAATTCAAAATATTGATAATACGTAAACTCCCTCTACGTATAGGCTACACATGCATACATGACTCATGAAAAAGGATCGAAACTCGTCAAATTACGTGAAAATAGATTACTATTTTGCAGTAGTTTTTATCTGTCATTCTACTCTTAATTATAAACTAGGAAAATTATTTGCTCCGAAATTTTTGATTTCCAAGAAAAAAAGTTATAGGTAGAATTAGAAACAATTCACTGCGACCTTCAATAACAAGGTGTGAAGATACATGTTCTTTAATTTACAACACTCTATAAATATCAGTATTGTAAATAGGTATGCCTCAGTTGCCTCCATCACGCAGACGGTCATCCGCGCTGCACCCGTCTGCGTTACGAAGGCTAGTAAATCTAGTAGCAGGCTGCGAAAAGATCAGAAGGAAGGTTTGTACTAGATGACGCCACTCCGAGTGACTCCACACCGGAATCGATAAGTTGATCCGGGTGTGAATCGAACCTGATGTCTTTGGCTGCTATACCAGCGGGTTTGGAGTCAAGTATTTTTTTAGTTTGCCCGGAGCGTCATTGCATGAATGTTATTTCCGTCATCTTTATTTATATCTCACTTCTCATACTTTCACATATCTAAAGTTTGAAGAAGTCTATTTTCGATAGCTATACAGCGGCTTAACGCTTTGATTATTAATTCTCATGCATTGTGTAGATAAAATTATAGTATTCAGCATAACTATACTTAACATTATTGTGAGCGAACCCGAACTCCATTGACTAGCTATTCCCATTCTACTTTATCTCCTATGATCTTTATTAGTTCGTCATTCCTTTGACTAAATGTAAATTCTACTGCATGTTTTACCATTGGTTCGCTTTATCAGATCAACCAGATCTTCAAGCTCTATTTTAGTGAAATATGTTATAATAATACTTTAGTTACTTTTTGACCACCTTAGATATTGTGACAATCCCCGTACTTTTGCGTGAAACAATTTTTTTAACGAGTAACTGTTTCGTATTTTAGTTTCTCCTATCCCGTGCTGTAGTTAACTTCTTTTTCTAGTAATTTATTTAGTTATTTATTGTCACATAGGGCCCGCAGTAATTGTAATTAGCCTTCTGCTGTTGCGGTCTTCCTGCTATATTTTTCTTATATTTTTGCCGGCGACATTTTTAATTGCATGTAAGACATCTTTTATGGCCCATCCAATGAATTGTAAAATTGTTAAATAGAACTAATTACATACGCCAGTAACTTTAAGAATTTTTGTTAATAAGTTTGTATAAAAGGTGTCGAAAAGCTATTCTATACTCTTTGCTCCGAGTTGCATAAATGATTGGGTTCACGAGAGAGTTTACTCCAAAGATGTTGACGGCAACAAGATATACACTTGTTGGGAGACAGTATTTGCAAATGTTGAACCTATCAACAACCGCAACAAGACCACACGGGAAAGCGCAGAGAAGCATAGCAACCACAATAATTGCGAATGTTTTGATTTGTTTTAACTGCTGTAAGTAACTTTGCCTTCTGCTTTGTATTTCGTGGTTAACAGAGGAAGATGACACACCAGAACAACTTTCACTTTTAATTCTTCTTCTTTGATTCCTTGCCACTTTATATATTTTGTAATTGAAGCTCAGTATTCCAGTGATCGGTATGTATACATCAAATGTGAAGAATATTATAACAACAGACAAAGGATTTGTGCAATAAAAAAGGCGGGTATCTTTCCCGGTATTGAAATATACAAAGCTTATGTTAACTATAGCTAAAAGCCAAATGATGGATAGTACAACATACGTTCTTGCCCAAGTCATAATCATCGGATATTTTAGTGGTTTACTTATGTAGATAAATCTATCAATTGTTATTGCCAGTAGATTAGCTATCGACAATGCACCGCCTGTGGAAAGAGTTGTAAATCCAATCTTACAAAATAAGTCATGAACTATGCAGCTCTCACCGACAGCGACCGACGCAAATTCAATAATCCATACGGGATAGCAAGTACAACAAACCAATAAATCAGTAATTGCCAAACTGATCACAAAATACGTCGTAGGTAACTTGGGATTGATCGCAAAAACATTGTAAAGAATAACCATAGTGTTGCCAATGACACCAATGATTATCCCTAGGCATTGTAAACTGACCATAGCTATGAAAAATCCTGGAGGTGGCAAATAGTCGTGTGTTGAATTTGGTAGAACCATTTTTGCCACAAAAGATAAATAAATATCAATGCAATAATATTATTTCCTACCAACAGCCTGCACAACACAATATACAGGGTCCAGATGGAAGATTCGGTAAGAACGTATCTAATTGTTGTTACCAAATATGTGAAACTTTTCTTTCGTAAATATCACGAACGTTCAGAAATCTTCTCATTCACGTCGTCACTGGATTATCTGAACTATTCGGATACTTTGTCTATCTTTTAAAGTAAAATTATTTTCTTTAGCTTAATCTGACTGTAAACTGTGTATTCTTCCACTTATGTATCGTAATTGATTTGGCTCTAAACTCCTTATGTTAACTCTGGGTTATCTGTGTGTCTTCTCCTTATTGTAACCCTTGCCTGATTAATTCCTTGCCTTGACAGATATTTAATTTAATAGGCGATATTTCCAATACATCACCCGTAATGTTATCAATAATTAATATAACTAATTATGGATAATTAAAATTGTTTTGTAAATATGTCTTTCCTTTTCTCAATTTTGTTAGCAAGGTTAAAAATTCTAATTCGTAAGCTGTCTGAGTACTATATAGGTAGTATAATACAGTGTGCATGCAAACGTTTGCCATTACCACTCATCATTTTCCCGAAATATAATGTCTGAGAAACATATATAATGTCGGTACTTTGTACAACAATTAATGAATGCCTCATACAGTATATAGATTTAATAAAAGCAGGTGGTTCACGACAAAGCGAAGTTACACAGTTTCTTTTTATTAAATGCTATTAACATGTTACAATAGATTATAGAACACCTGCAGTGTGATATGAGCACAATGCCAGCGGTTTGAAACGTAGTAACAAACTGTCATGATGAGAAGACATTTCTGTGCGAGTTTGTTTTCATTAATATCAAAGAGAATAATTTTGTCCCAAGCGAAGAGCCGTTCCGGGCTATTTAATATATTTTTTATAATTCCAATCGGCTATTTACACCCGTGAAACCCTATGTCGCTGCAGTAGTTACATCCAGCGGTGTTGATGGAAACATGTTTGTACTTGGTGATAGCAGAAATAAAGATGTGATTACTCCAATGGTCCGTTGGAGCCTGGCACTAGTTATAGTATTTTTCAAGGGAATATCCATCCTCGTTCCCAGGGATTCTCGGCTGCCTGCGTTGCCGTAAGCCCTAGGACAAGCCCAGGCAGAAGTGATTTGATTGGTCGTTGGAAATAGAGTGAAGCATAGGCGTCGAAAGATCGATAAGTGGGGGGGACCATATTCATATATTCGTGTTCACAGACCTTAAAAACAATCGATTTTAAAAGAAATTAATAATGCAGAACACGAATATATGAATATGGTCCCCCCCCCCCCTCCACTTATCGATCTTTCGACGCTTATGGAGTGAAGTATGAAAAGTTTATTCATCAAGTGGATGTTTATATTCGGCAATATGGCTGCCTTCAAGGAGTGCGAGTTCGAACTACGAAGAAATGCAAACGTATAATGCTTGTTTTCTATGGATTAATGGAGATAATTTGCTAACAGAAAGAAAGAAAATAACAAAATATATAACAAAAGTTTATTCATCAAGTGGATGTTTATATTCGGCAATATGGCTGCCTTCAAGGAGTGCGCGTTCGAACTACGAAGAAATGCAAACGTATAATGCTTGTTTTCTATGGATTAATGGAGATAATTTGCTAACAGAAAGAAAGAAAATAACAAAATATGCATGGACAATTATATAAAGTAGAAGTAAGCAACAATATCGAAGAAACATCAACTATGAAGCCATTAAAAAGTTTCTTCATTTTAACATTTTCTTGTTATAAAGTTGTCTATTATTAAAACATTGTGCTCAAGTATAATTGTAAAATTTAAAGCACACTGTAAATATAAAATGTTTATAATATATATTTACGACAGTAAAGTTTTAATGGTGTAATATATTGTGTTATAATATAGCCTTTTAAAAACACGGGTGCTGATTGGTCAAAAGCCCAAAAAACCCGTGTTTCTATAACTCGATAGAAACACGGGGAATTTTCGCGCGGGTTGCTTGGATTGCGCGGGAGTTTAAAAGACAAAATTCAAACAATAGTTAATTTTGAAAAAAGTTGATAAACGTCCCGAAACGCCGAAGAACCGTTACAAAAAAGGCAACACTTTGCTAACTTAGAAAGCGAATTGAAGACCTTAAGCACAAAGTATAATTATAGCATACGTTGTATCTGTTTGACTGTTTACCAAGGTAAGATATTTTAATTTTACTTTGTCTTTTTAAAAAATATATTTCCTCGCGACGTTTTTAATCATGTTTACTATAGTTTTTATTCACAGTTTAAACGTTCACTAACTATTTAAAACAGTGCTTTCTTTGCATGCAAGCATGTACGTTGTTGAGTGAATTATATACTTTGTATTAGTAAGCCTGTTAAAGTTGTTTTGACAGCGATATACTTTTTTATTTCGCTATGCTTCTATAATTATTCTTTACACGAACGTATATTAAGGTGGCGGCGGAATTAATATTTGAATGAAAGCTATTAAAATCAATAAATTTATCTTTTCTATTGTTTTTAAAAGGCTATTTAATAAAGGAAATAGAAAACATTTTTTCCGTGTTTCTATAGAGTTTAATATAGAAACACTTGTGAAAGTTTGGGAGAAACTCGAAATTGCGTGCAAACACTCGCACTTAGCGCTCGTGTTCCCACGCAATTTCTCGTTTCTCCCAAACTTTCACGCGTGTTTCTATACTAACTCTATAGAAACCGGGAAAATGTTTTCTGTTTCTTAATTATAACGCTTTTGGTATTGGTTACTTGGCCTATTACCCACCTATAAATGGTCCTATATTAAAATGGCCAATTGGAATTTATAAATATAGCATATAGGTGTATTTTACTATTTCTGAATTTTCTCAGTCGTATTATTAGTGAGTAATTTTAATAGCTTTTAATTAAATACAGTGAATAAGCTTATCAGATAGAACGCACTGTTTGCAAGGTCAACTGCTATTGGCTGAAGCAAATATTTGGTGGTCATGGTGGTCGACGAATCAGAATAAGATGTCTCCCTTACTTCCGTTTACTCTCGATTTCAATTTGCTTTTCAAAACTGACTTCCAATGTTTACTTGTAAATTCGAAATGTTCGTTGTAAAGTTCCGAAGTTTGTTTCGAAGTTCGTTCCGATGATTTACGATAATCAAGTTTAGTGAGTTGTAATTGGCTTGTTAAGTGAACCAGCCAATCAAATCGTTTGCTATTGAATCATCGTAAATCATCGTAACGAACTTCGAAACAAACTTCGGAACTTTACAACGAACATTCCGAATTTACAAGTAAACATTGGAAGTCAGTTTTGAAAAGCAAATTGAAATTGAGATTAATCATTTAAGTTGGATTGCGCTAGAAGAGCGAAGGTTATATGCGCGAAGGTATTATGAAGAATATTAGGGACTTTATTCTTTAAGATCGGTAAAGCAGGGCTTTTACGTCCTGTGTACAACGTTTGCATTTTAGTACGTAAGAAGTGGACACCCAGCAAATTGGTTCAGTACTATTGTGGGCCTGAATGTGGAATTCTACTCAATAGAAAGCCTCTGTTTTGATCTCGTCAAGCTGTTTTAAATTCATAACGATTGATTCGAATGAATTTGTTTTGGCCGTCGTCGTCGCTTTGCCGTCCTACATCTTGGGATTAAAGACCATACGATTTAGGACGGCAACGCGACGGCAATTCAATATATGAATAATTTAGACATCGTCGCGTTGCCGTCCTCTATAAGCTCTCTAATAATTCCATATGCAGCCATATGCGCGTTAAATGGTGTTTCCTAGCTATTAAAATAATGAGAAGTACTCTCTATTTTGTGTACCTAATTATAAAGGCAGTCTATAGTTTTATAAAGAACATTTTAAAGCGTCTTGCGAAGCGTTTGAGGTTGAATTTTACCTTAAATTGAAACTATATTACGTATAACATGCCGCTTAACATTTCAAGTAAAAGTGATATTTTTAGGGGATTTTTCATTTGTAAAAATATTCTTAACAAAATTATCGTGTTACCATGACAACTACTTTAAATACTTCATGTTCGAAAAATACAATGGTTTTGTCAGCAAGGCGAGGGGTTTCTGCATGCATGTATTTTCTAGTAGGTAGAATTAGAAACAATTCAATGCGACCTTCAATAACAAGGTGTGAAGATCCAGTTCTTTAATTTACAACACTCTATGAATATCATGAGTATTGTAAATAGGTATGCCTCAGTTGCCTCCATCACGCAGACGGTCATCCGCGCTGCACCCGTCTGCGTTACGAAGGCTAGTAAATCTAGTAGCAGGCTGCGAAAAGATCAGAAGGAAGGTTTGTACTAGATGACGCCACTCCGAGTGATTCCACAACGGAATCGATAAATTGACCCTTGTGTGAAACGAACCTGGTGTCTTTGGCCGCTGCCGGCGGGTTTGGAGTCAAGTATTTTTTGAGTTTGCCCGGAGCGTCATTGCATCAATGTTATTTTCCGTCCTCTTCGTTTATATCTCACTTCTCATACTTTCACATATCTAAAGTTTGAAGAAGTCTATTTTCGTTAGCTACAGCGGCTTAACGTTTTGATTATTAATTATCATGCAGCATATATGTAGATAAAATTATATTATTGAGCGTAACTATATACTTAGCATTATTCTGAGCGAACCCGAACTCCATTGACTAGCTATTCCCATTCTACTTTATCTCCTATGATCTTTATTAGTTCGTCATTCCTTTGACTAAATGTAAATTCTACTGCATGTTTTACCATTGGTTCGCTTTATCAGATCAACCAGATCTTCAAGCTCTATTTTAGTGAAATATGTTATAATAATACTTTTACTTTTAGACCACCTTAGATATTGTGACAATCCCCGTACTTTTGCGTGAAACAATTTTTTTAACGAGTAACTGTTTCGTCAGTAGTTTAGTTTCTCCTATTCAGTACTATAGTTAATTTCTTTTTCTAGTAAATTATTTAGTTATATTGTCACATAGGGCCCGCAGTAATTGTATAATTAGCCTTTTGCTGTTGCGGTCTTCCTGCCATATTTTTCCTGTATTTTTGCGACATTTTTAATTGCATGTAAGACAGTACATCTTTTATAGCCAATCCAATAAATTGTAAAATTGTTAAATAGAACTAATTACATACGCCAGTAACTTTAAGAATTTTTGTTAATAAGTTTGTATAAAAAGCGTCGAAAAGCTATTCTATGCTCTTTGCTCCGAGTTGCATAAATGATTGGGTTCACGAGAGAGTTTACTCCAAAGATGTTGACGGCAACAAGATATACACTTGTTGGGAGACAGTATTTGCAAATGTTGAACCTATCAACAACCGCAACAAGACCACACGGGAAGGCGCAGAGCAGCATAGCAACCACAATAATTGCGAATGTTTTGATTTGTTTTAACTGCTGTAAGTAACTTCGCCTTCTGCTTTGTATTTCGTGGTTAACAGAGGAAGATGACACACCAGAACAACTTTCACTTTTAATTCTTCTCCTTTGATTCCTTGCCACTTCATATATTTTGTAATTGAAGATCAGTATTCCAGTGATCGGTATGTATACATAAAATGTGAGGAATATTATAACAACAGACAAAGGATTTGTGCAATAAAAAAGGCGGGTATCTTTTCCGGTATTGGAATATACAAAGCTTGTGCTAACTATAGCTGAAAGCCAAATGATGGATAGTACAACATACGTTCTTGCCCAAGTCATAATTATCGGATATTTTAGTGGTTTACTTATGTAGATAAATCTATCAATTGTTATTGCCAGTAGATTAGCTATCGCCAATGCACCGCCTGTGCCAAGAGTTGTAAATCCAATCTTACAAAATAAGTCATGCACTATGCAGCTCTCACCGACAGCGACCGACGCAAATTCAATAAGCCATACGGGATAGCAAGTACAACAAACCAGTAAATCAGTAGTTGCCAAACTGATCACAAAATACGTCGTAGGTAACCTGGGATTGATCGCAAAAACATTGTAAAGAATAACCATAATGTTGCCAATGACACCAATGATTATCCCAAAGCATTGTAAACCGACCTTAGCTATGAAAAATCCTGGAGGTGGCAAATAGTTGTGTGTTGAGTTTGGTAGAACCATTTTTGCCATAAAAGATAAATAAAAATCAATGCAATAATATTATTTCCTACGAACAGCCTGCACAACACAATATACAGGGTCCAGATGGAAGGTTCGGTAAGAACGTATCTAATTGTTGTTACCAAATATGAGAAACTTTTCTTTCATAAATATCACGAACGTTCAGAAATCTTCTCATTCACGTCGTCACTGGATTATCGGAATAATTCGGAATACTTTGTCTATCTTCTAAAGTAAAATATTTTCTTTAGCTTAATCTGACTGTAAACTGTGTATTCTTCCACATATGCATCGTAATTGATTTCGCTAAACTCATTATGTTAACTCTGGGTTATCTGTGTGTCTTTTCCTTATTCGTAACCCTTGCCTGATTCATTGCCTTGACAAATATTTAATTTAATAAGCGATATTTCCAATACATCACTCGTAATGTTATCAATAATTAACAATGTTAAGAGACTAATTATGGATAATTAAAATTATTTTGTAAATATGTCTTTCCTTTTCTCAATTTTGTTAGCAAGGATAAAAATTCTAATTCGTAAGCTAGCTGTCTGAGTACTATATAGGTAGTATATAATACAGTGTGTATGTATGCAAACGTTTGCCATTACCACTCGTCAGCATTATCCCGAAATGTCTGACAAACATAATGTCGGTACTTTGTACAACTTAATGAATGCCTCATATATATATATATATATATAGATTTAATAAAAGCAGGTGGTTCGCGACAAAGCTAAGTTACACAGTTTCTTTTTATTAAATGCTATTAACATGTTATAGAACACCTGCAGCATGAACACAAAGCCAGCGTAGAAACAAACTGTCATGATGAGAAGACATTTCTGTGCGAGTTTGTTTTCATCAATATCAAAGAGAATAATTTTGTCCCCGAGCGAAGCCCGGGGCGAGGGTACTAATTCCGCTCGGCTACCAATTCCGCTATTTACACCCGTGAAACCTTATGTCGCTGCAGTAGTTACATCCAGCGGTGTTGATGGAAACATGTTTGTACTTGGTAAGAACAGAAATACAGCTGTGATTATTCTAATGGTCCGTTGGAGCCTGCACTAGTTATAGTATTTTTCAAAGGATTATCATCAATGAAAAGGTATACCTGTTAGAAGAGGAACAAAACTAAGTCCTCCACATATTTCGGCCAACGCATTATGAAGTCACCTGTTTACCCCTTACTAAACAGATCAATAAATTATCGACTTTTTTACTGTAGGGTGATTACCGTAAACCTCCGACTATAAGCCCTGGGCTTATATTCTTTCGTAAGCGATTTTTGATGGGCTTATACAAGGTGGGGTTTATATACGGGGGGGCTTATACATGGACGATCTTTTGTGTTAGTGTAATAGTGATAAACAAGTTAGTATAGTAATAGCGATAAACAAGTATTAAACAAGCATAGTAATAATAGTGATTAGTATTTTTGCACAAGTGAACATAACAAATCCTACAAGTTGATTGGTCAAATTTGACGTATTAAGCTGTTATATTCACCTACAGGTCAATAACAAAACCGAAATTTTCAAAATGGCGGCTAGCCGTTTTGTGGACGTTATACTGATAAAGAAATAAGCGAAATTAAAATAAATTCAGTCCCAAAAAAACACAAAAATACTAAAACAATTATTCGCCTTAGGCTCGGTGATTATCTGGGTTTAGTATAAATTTTGCATATCAAATGAGCTTTCGCGCGTTCTGATTGGCTCGACTTCGTCTCGGCGAATATTCCCCGATAATCACCTCGCCTTCGGCGAATAATAGTGTTATAGTGATAAACAATAGTGATAAACAAGTGGGCTTATATTTGGGTGGGCTTATATTTGGGGGGGGGGGCTTATGTTTGGAATGAGGTGAGCGTTAGTACATGTGGTGGGCTTATATTCGGGGGGAGGGGCTTATATTCGGAGGTTTACGATATGACTCCACAGACTGGATCCTTCGTCAAGAACGTGTGAAGATACTGGTATATATCTTCGATTTAATTTCATATTGATTATTGGGTTAAACAGTATACGAATTATGCAAAGTAAACTCAGTTTGGTCATGATAAATTCCAAAATTGTAAGGGAAAACATAATGGAATATTCAGTTTAGACATTTTTTCGCGATCGCTAGTTTGTCTATGAATTAAGTTAAACCACAAGAGTATAGCGAACGAAATCCATTTGTGAATTGCCTAATACATAGTGTTCACGTTTTTGGATAAATTATTAATTCAGTGATTAATTGTGTCAAAGTATTTGTGTTTAATTATATGTTTTGTTGGTAATTGTAATCGTTAACTGATTGTTAGCTGATATTAAACTTGATGTATTATAATGGATCCGCAGTAACTATGGCCGTAGCTGTTGCGGTTTCCAAGCCTGCATGTTGAGGCAAAGTGTAATAAATTATTCTTACTTGAGGCTCTTTTCGGGGCAGGGGCGAAACTAGCCCTTTTAAATAGGGGGTGCAGTGGCGCCGTGGCCGGGTGGCCAAGGGCGGCCATGCCACCCCACCCCCTGTTGTTGAGACCCGTCGGAAAATTTGAAATTTGTTATGTTGTCGAAATTTTCGCGTGCTCAAGCATACCTGCATATACGAGCGGGAATTTTACTTCTCTTCATTGTTTGACGATGCGAAAGATGTTTGAATAAAAAATATATAAATGAAATATCGGACTCAGTTTATGTTTTCCCAATATAAGTTTATAGAAAAGTCAGTATTTAATTCAATATGATTTCATATGAATTTTTTTCTGTGTTGGTGTAGTGTACTCAGGTGAATATGATATTTGTGGTGTTACTCTGAGTGTATATCCACACCGGGCGAGCTTGAAAAATATGCCCGGCCACGGTGGGATTCGAACCTACGACCTTTGGAATACTAG
>CACRXK020002086.1:0-14723 GCA_902702795.2 Paramuricea clavata
CATGGTTGTATTTTCAGTCAATAAATGTTCCTTGAGGAATGAGAAGTGATAAACATTTCATAAAATTAGGTACAATGACAACGTTACCAAGTCCCATTTCATTTGCAGACGTAAATGAATGTGAAGATAGCGACTGCCAACAGGAATGTATCAATTATCCAGGAGGATACAACTGTTCATGTTTTAATGGATACCGGACAAACGCAACTGATTACAAGCGCTGTGATGGTAAGCAAACTAACCTATATACATGTACAGCGCGAACTTAGCATTGTCATAATTTTTTTCTACGACTTATAGTTAGAAATGGCTCTATGATAGAACAGAATTATGCTCTATTGAAAGTATGAAGCATGGTTATAAAACTAGCACAATTTGTAATCAAATATAGCTAGATTTTTGTAATCTATTTTTTACAACAGTCTGAAACCAACTACCAAACCTTGTCCCCAGTCATTTCCCACTCTAGTCCCTAGCTAGGCCTCTTAAGGCGGTTTTCCAGTTCTCGCACGAAGCTCCTCGCAGCTCGCTGCGAGTGCTTGCATCTAATTAGAATTAACCGTTTTGCATTGTGAGTGGATGAAAGTGGTCATGCATGCACTCGCAGGCAGCTGCGAGGAGCTTTGTGCGAGGACTGGAAAACCGCCTCATGTATACCTTATAAACCTTATATTATATTAGTACGCGTTTTCATTCATATGCAAGCGGCTGACGTCACGGGATAAAAAAATGCGTGCACAGAGGATTAGGGACTAGTCTGGGCTTTTCTCTCGAGCTTGGGCCTGGGGACGAGGATGGCTTTTCCCTCTAATTGTGGAAAAGCCTGAGGACGAGAATATAGATGCATGTAAAACAATAAGAACATAAATAATAATTAACCGTGCTCCTGCACAATGTTTACTATATTTTAACAAATAAATTAATAAGAAGTTTCCTAAGCATGTTAGTTCTCTAACTATGTTCAGACACAGATGAATGTTCTGAAAAGCGAGCAGGATGTTCTCAAATATGTACCAACACACGTGGTGGTTTCAACTGCAGTTGTAATTCGGGTTATCATCTTGGCTGGGATAAAAGATTTTGTACTGGTGAGAAGAGACTGTTTACATTTGTGCAATTCAAGCATTTATTTATTTATCAAAGACATGTAGCGAATACTGAAAATTGAATTAATGTTTTACCAAATTAATCAAGATATTGATGAATGCAAAAGCAGTCAGCATGGTTGTCAGAGCCATATGTGTGTCAATATTTTGGGGTCGTACAAGTGCCGATGTAGACCAGGATTCAAATCATCCAGAGATGGAAAAAATTGCATTGGTAAGTCAATGACAAAGTCACGGCACAATAAATTGTGGACACGTAGCAATGCAATTTTGGAAATATAGGCGAGCCATTTTTTAAAAATTAAGACGATCAAAATGGCACCGCCGACGTTAAAACCTTGGAAGAATTTTCTGTAAGCATAACATTATTGACCTTTTAATAATGGATTAAGAAATTCAATGTTTTCATGCTTATTTGATGCTTATTTGATGGTTAACTCGCTAACCTATTACTATTAGTTTCTCAAAAATATTATTGTTTTTACTATTGAAGTTTTTATTTGTTTAGGTAAACCCTGTCTACCTATTTACAGACCCGTGAATGGTAACAAGACATGCTCAGGGTATACAACCGAGCATACATGTGTATTTTCTTGTTCCGTTGGTTACAAACAAGTTGGTTCTCACAATCGAACATGCAGCGCTTCAAAACGTTGGACTGGAAAAGAGGCGAAATGCGAACGTAAGTGTCAAAACCAGATAAACCCATTAATGGGCAAGACTTTCCCTAATTTTCGTCTATAGGCGTGAAGTATAAATATAAAATTAGTTTGCTTAAAAATTAATCTAAAGTAGAATTTGGTTGTTTTTCTCGTCTGCTTCAAAAGGGTTTTGCGATTTCCCTCACTAAAAATTTTTTTACCGTTTTCGGCAATTACTTTAGCTATACAGGGTGTATAAAAAAAAAGGTAATCGAACTTCAGCGCGCTATTATACGTGAATTACTCTGCGTATGAACAATTGGTTTTCATATTCAGAAAGATTAGGCTTTTAGCTATTGAATGACATGCTTTTTATGCCAAGTGGAGAAAAAATAAGCATGTACGAAGCCGATTAAAAATGTTAGTCAAAATCGCATATTTTCACCTCTGTGCCTAATTAAAACAATGCATAACAAAAGAAAAAAGCAATTTTTTTTATCGAAATCAGTATACTTTATTTATTTCTCATAATACATTTACATCAAATTAATTGATACTGGAAGGACCAGATAAACCCTTGTGGACTTTTACAAGTCAGTCCTCCTACAATAAAATTAGCTAAAATACAGTTGATTTGGTATCATTGATAAGATTATATTCATGTAGTAATTTTGATTTAACTAGCAATATATATATATATATATATATATATATATATTTACATAAATACTTCACTTATATATAGATATGTATGAATGCATATGCAATCATGTATACAGTAATATATATATATATATATATATATATATATATATATATATATATATATATATATATATATATATATATATATATATATATATATATATACGAGTAGGTTTGTGTATACGAAACGCAAAGAGTGCTCAATATCATAAAGATGGAGCAAATGTAGAATTTTTATATATATATATATATATATATATATATATATATATATATATATATATATATATATATATATATATATATATATAAATTAATCACGAACGTGTCGTAGCTTAGCTAAGTTTTTTTCCTACTTAATAATAATTATGAATATGTGTGAAATTCATCAACTTAAGTCCCAAAGGGAATTCATTTTCAATGGTTTTAGACCTAACTATATTACCCACAGTGATTTGTTTTTGTCGTGTTGTTGTGTTGTAAAATTGTTTTTTGTGTGCAAGCCATTTTCAAAGTAAGCGGTTTTTTAGGACAACCTTTCTGCACTCAAAAATGTACTTTTCAAAATATATTCAGTGGCAAAGATACTTTTCAAACTACCTATCCTAGCTTGCATACATTTTATACAAATCCTGAGTATGACAAAATATTTTTCAGTGTGAATTTGTTGACCAGTCAATATCATAGATATATTTTTTATTCCAGCTATTCACTGCCCTGCGCCTCCTGAACCAGCGAATGGGTTCGTTTATTCTCCGTGCAATACTCGGTTTAATTCGGAATGTCTCGCAGGATGCAACAAAGGCTACTATATAAACGGGACTGCCAAGTTAACGTGTACAGTAAATGGTACCTGGAAGTCCAGGAAAATATCATGTAATGGTAAGTGCGCAGTACTCAGGGACGTTGCTGCAGTGTGTGTGTGGGGGGGACACCATCAAATAATTCAAAACGTTGGTCAAAGTTGGTGAAAATGGAACTAATATTTGCTTAAAGTTGAAGGTCAGAGTTAGTAAAATTTGGTCAAAGTTTAAGATAAAAATGGTCAAAGACTCAAAGTTATGAAATCGTTCGCAATTTTAACAATTTCTGAGCTTTTAATTGGTCGTGTTTGCGCTGAAACAATAATTGCAAGCCTTGCTTATTTTGGTCGAAAAATATTTGAAGCTTTGCTTATGTTAGTCCAGAAAATTTTTTGACCCCCCCCGTCATTTCTACTACCTGCTCAAAATTCTAGGAAAAGCTGGTCAAAACATTACGAAACACCTCCACCCCCAATGTCGATGCCTAATTCACGACGTCCCTGCCAGTACTTATGACAACAAGGACAATTGTTCAAGTGGTTTTGTATTATATTCTGAGTTCAACTATCAGTCAAGCTTGTTTCCCAGTTGTTGAATTTATTCGAGGCCATTGAAATGAATACAACTGGAACGCTACCTTCGACCGGAAATTTGAAGCCAAATTTGAATGCTAGTCTCAGTCTTTTTACGCGTGCGAATAGCGCTGAATCAGTCAATCATGCTATAAGCACGCGTAATCTTACCTCCAAACAATAATTGCTAGAAGATTAGCTAATTAAAATTGACCATAAAAACCGTTAGTATTTTCATGTTCATTTATTTTTGCTGTTCACATTATAACAGACTCTACAAATATAATTCTCTAGAGATCAGAGTGTGTGAACCCAATCCTTGCAGACATGGAGGCGAGTGCACTACAATCACTTCCCGTCAATTCTCATGTGACTGCTCTAGTACAGGATACCAAGGAACAACGTGCGAGACTGGAGTCATAAATATACCTGATTATCCTACATTAATCGCAGGTATTCCAACTAAGTCCATAGAGTTCCGAGCTTCACCACCAGACATCAGTGTTACCTTCACACCTCGAGGTTTGGGCCGGGTGGAGTTCAATCCACCATATTTAGTTTTTCAGCGAAATGTTACGATGTCACAGTCACTTACCATAACAGCCCAACAACCAGGTCTTTTCCACGTTGACTACTACTTGTCCGGTCCTAGTGCGGCTAGCTTTCGGAAACCGGAACGAAATACATTTTTTGTTGAATCTGCCGAAAACGCCGCTCCGAACATTACATATGATAACGAGGACTTTTCATTTGCATCTGGATGTTACAAATTACAACTGAACAAGTGTCCTCGTTCGAACGAAACAATCACTGCATATTCTACTTCCCCTTGGTTTATGTTTGGTCCAACAGCGATCACTGAAGATCAAGTGAGCTTGAGTACTGGAAATGTGGAATTACTACACTCGATGGGCGGCATTACTTTTTGGCCAGAAAAACGTTCCAGCTTAAGTCATGATTGTGCGGTTGATTCTTTATTAACGTATTCTACAGTAGAACTGGTTAAAAACCGAGCCTTAACAAAGTCTTTTCTGAAAGTCCTGCGCAACAACCTTCCAAAATGGCTTGATATCAAATTACGTGAAAATATACCGTCAAATTCCATGGTTTATCAAGCGCGTTATCTAACTGGGAAAAGTTTGCGAGAGGAAGCCGCTTTCGAGGGACAACCATTGACCGAGGATACTTTTTTCTCTTCACTGGTATCACCTGATCTTGATCTTTTTGTTCATGGAAATCGTGTTCCTTTTGGCTTGCAAGATCGTAGAGCTCTTGTCTCTGTTGCGCTCGAGCTTTGTGGCCCACCTCCAAGTAATGTTATATTGCGACCGTTGTCAGGTACAGTTGATGTGATGAACAAAATATCTGTAATGAAACAACTGCGAGATCGTGGTTGGAACTTTAAGATTGACTCTCTTCAGATCTCTCGTGGTTCATTTTGGAAAAGAAGTTTGACTATGTTTGCAACATTTAGCAAGGATTTGGAGATATCGGATGTCGTCAAATCTCGCGTGAATTTTGAAGGAACAATAATCGTTAACGTTGACAACTTAAACAACGTAAGAAATTTACATGATTGTTTGATTTGAAAAAGCAACTGACAAAAATATGAACAATGTTATAGCCGGTAGCGTAGCAAGCCCAATGATTTAGTCACGCTATGCAACTATTTTTATACCATGGACTGGTGGGGCATTTGCCCCACTGAGCCGCTTTCTCTGCTCCACCACTAATGAAAAAAGATGTCCCATTGCCCCAAAGTCAGGGCCCTAGAACTTGTATTGAGTAAATGAGTTTAACATTGAAAAGAAGTTTATGTTGTGTTTGAATGTTTAGCATGCAATTTATTACAAATTTTACCGTTAAAACTTCTTCTTAAGAAGCTGAGATTTGTTTAAATGTGCTTTCAAAATGCAGGAAATGTTACTTCAGAAGCCTAAATTTTAAAAATTTCCTGAGAGGGGGCGTGCTCCCAGACCTCCCGAGCTCCCAGACCCGTGCCTGCCTGCGTGCATACCATCTTGGGGAAGGGCAAGGAAAATGGGCCTTTTGGCAGTTTTGCCTAACCACTGAAGAATCCTTAGAAAATGCACTGAAAGGTTTTCTCTCGAAACGTCGAAATTCTGCTTGTGTTTTCTGGCAGTCGTATCTTTCTTTCAATCGGCAGTTCCTCATTGTCATAGCTATACCTACCCTGGTACAAACCGTCAGAGATTATAGGCCGATTTCGTGTGCAACCAAATGATCTTCGCTTTCAGTTAATCATCTATCTTCATGAAAAGTTCTTACAATATATACCGAGAATATTTTTGACGGTTTCAAAAGTTACGTTTTTACAAGTATCTTACCTAATCACATATATCAACTATTTCCAGGACCTAGTGGAGGTAGGAGGAAGAAAAAATCGATTATTGTAGTCGAGGTTTAACTGACGCTTAACTGACGTGTTCTATTTCATATCCTACTCATTTATTTTGGATCTGGCATAATTTTATTAATTTTTTTTGTTTTGTAGATTATGGACGTTCCGTTAGATCAAACATGGCTCGTCGAGCTAAATGGTAACGCTGTACTAACCTTGGAATTTAAAGTCCAAAGCAAAATGACAAAGTTGGCAATTAAAATGCCACGGACCCAGAGCTACGCGACATTTGGAGGTGAGAATTTATCTGATTTCATAAAATAACGAGGATTTGCTACCAAAAGAGACTGATAGTATACGATATTGTATATAATTAAATTAAAATAAGCAGCGACGATACAAAACGGCTACGTTTCTCCCCCAAAAGCTATCGTAAAAACTAAACGATACAGAATGTCGCAGAAGACAGTTTTCTTTATCGTGATTAAAGGTTGCAAAGCGGAAAGAATGAATAATGTATAAATTGCATTGTTGACATACAATTAAATACTTAAATTTATAATATACCAACATTCGTGATGGTAGAAGATTACAAAATAGTCTTTCCCCACAACTCGTCGCGAGAAATAAATTAGTTCCGAGGTTGTGTAATTTCTCAAGTAGCAAATAAGCCAATAAAACTGAGCATAAAAATGAGATCCTCTAACAAAATATTTTTATCGCTATTCTAGGAGGCAGTCAGGAAGATTGTTCGCGTGAAATGAATAGCAATCCCCATGGACTTCATCTAACAAGCGTTCTGGAAGAAAATCCGTTTGTTCGCACAGAACTAAACGAGTTTGTTGAACTTGATCAAACTAGGAACATGTCGTGTTTCCTCAGCACAATATTCTACACTGATAAACGAAGTAATGGTTCCAACTATCGCGAGACAAGTGATGGCGTCATCATGACATTTCGTGGTCATCTTAAATTTGGCACTTTGCGATTTGACAACCTGGATGTAAAGTTGTGGATGGAAAATATACGATGCCCAAACACAGCCATTAGGCGACGATCTGGGATTGTTGCTAAATTAAGTGGATATTACGGAAGAAAGAAGAATAAAGGGAGAAAACTTGGAATCTTTGAAATCCCTTCTGACTCAGTAATAAACCTACACATTGGACAGAATTTGAAAGCTGCTTCCAGGGGATTCTTTCCAGGTATGGTCAACGTTTTTGGTTTTCAAAGTAAAGTAAACGTCACTATCTCGCACAATGGCTTAGAATTTTATGTTAAGGGTAAAATACATGGATTATTCGATGCTTCTGCCATATTTAAGTCAGGTTTGATATCCTGGAAAAAACAGCGATATACTGCAACCGGAGGTTTTGAGAGTAAAGCAGCTGCTGATAACCTCTATCGTGTTTTGGAGAATGAGTTTACAAAATATAGCACTGAATTTCTCAAAAAAATTCATGCCAGACTTGAACGTTCCACGCAAACAGAAGAACGAGCAAAATCACGACTAAGAGAAGTTCAGATCCTTCGAGACGAATGGTTGAAAAACGTGAAAGAAATGATTGGCGAATATGAAAAAGTAGAAGACCAGTTGGGTTTAGCGGAAAAAAATTTGGAAAGACTTCTTGACTTGGTTCGACACTATTCCAACAAAATTCGAGTGTTAAATCAAGAATTAGACAAGCTTTGCAAAGTTGTGTGTCGTAAAATCTGTCAACGAGGAAAAAATTGTACCACTTGTTTGGAAGATGTTATTGTAAAGGAGATGGGAAAGTGTTCGGCAACATGTCATCAGGCCAAACAGGAACGCATACCTCCGTTGATAATTGATGCAACTTGCAAAAACGAGCATTGCAAAAGGATTCATGCCGTCCATAGCTGGTTGGGAGATTATTTAGGCCTTGTAGTCGGTGTAGGTGGTATGTTTTTAGAACTGCCCCCACAAGTTTCATTTGGTATCGGCAAGAGTGTTTCCCAATTTACCCGCAGCATAAAGAAAGGTGATCTGGACTATGGCACACTTCTTGATGGTGTCACTCAAGCATTACCTGTTGTAGGGGCATCTAAACCTGTTGCTGGTCTTGTCCAGGCGGTCGCCAGCGTTGCAAAAGGAAATCGTAACCCA
Organism: Paramuricea clavata; assembly: GCA_902702795.2. Classification (NCBI taxonomy): domain Eukaryota; kingdom Metazoa; phylum Cnidaria; class Anthozoa; order Malacalcyonacea; family Plexauridae; genus Paramuricea; species Paramuricea clavata. Next base: position 8,318 of record CACRXK020002086.1, read on the forward strand.
TTATCAATTGTAAAAAGTGTCGTGGGCCAAGCAGTGCCTGTTATTGATGGTGTTTTATCACTGGTAGACAGAAGCCAAGGTCGCTGGAAATGTAAAGTTAAAGAAGAAAAGTGCACAAAGGAAAGTTTCGAGTACAATTACATTCATGACCCATACAAATGCGAGCTGCCTTGTGAAAAACGATCCGTTGCCGACACCATACCAAAGAAATGTTGCTCTATTGTTTCGTGTGCCTCTTTTATCGTCAACGCCAGTTGCATTTCTGAAAAGACGATTTGTAAAAAAGCAAGGAAGGATGCCTTAAAGAAAATTTCAAAATTTAACGCTGCAATTGTTCTTCTGAATTTAGACAGCGCACAACAAAACGTATCGGTCTGGAAAATGAAGCGCGAGAGAATGTCCGTTAAAGTTCGTTCAGCGTCAAATTCTTTGAAGGCATACCAGGATGCTGTGGACAGTCTTGAGAAAGCTTACAAGGTCACAGTGGAAAATCGAAAAAGAAAATTGGAAATTTTGGCAAAGCCGATGATGTTAAAAAATCTGTTGAACAAACTTGGTGGATCACTCATTAAGATAGAAAATATAAAATTTAAAGGAAAAGTTTCGGCAGAACATAACACTACTTTGCTTCTTGTAAGAATTACAGTGACCTTGAACGGAACACAATATGAAGAAATATCGACCGTGCTGGATTTCACAAATTTAAACAGATCTTTGCGAAGTATTGCGAAAGAGATTTTAGGTGTGTATGTGGGCGATGCTTCTCGGTTCTCGAGGAAAAAGCGTTCTACAAAGAACACAAATGCTTCAACTGATGAATTAAAATTCTACACATTGCAAACATTCCATCGATTATGTTCAGAGTTTAGTAACCACAAACGAATTTTGTACGACGTCGCTATGTCTCTTTACAACTTTTCTTCTGAGATTCAACAGCTTCGTGAATACGAAAAACGACGAGAAACATTTTTAATTGTTAACAACAGCGCCATTTTCGAGAAGGTAAATTTCAACCAAAGAAAGGCGATTGAATTTGGTGTCGAAATAAACTATGATTCGTACTCGGATGTACTTGAAAACGACCCAGAACTATTGGAAGCAAAAGCTTTCCAAAAGGAAGTTCTCAAAAACGAAGTCGAAGCTGTCCACTTAAGCTCGAAGTTGTTCTACAAAAATTGGCTAGCAACCATGGAAAGTATATTTGGAACAATCTCTGAAGAGTGTAGTGGTTTTGACGATTGTCTAAAGTACACCATTGACAGTTTGTCGGAAATTAGCTTCGACACAGGTATACTAAATGCAGAGAAATTGCGAGCACAAATAGATGACATCAAAATAAAGTTTTTCAATTTGACAAGAAAATCAGATATGTCAGTAAAGGATGCAATGAAAATTTCGTGGAACATATTACAGATGTTGGAGGACATGACCGATGAAGAAAACGTTTGTGCGCAAGCCCCATCTATTGCGGAATATCGTGCACCATTGACTGAGCTTGGTGTAAATGAGACGCTTGTCTTAAGGTGCAATGCCACAGGAGACTCCCTTGTCTACCAATGGAGATTCAACGGTAAAATTTTAAAACACGAATCTACGAATGTCTTACGTATAAACCATTCTGGTAACTACTCTTGTGACGTATGGAATCACGTGGCCAAGGCATCTTCAATCATTGCAGTGGTTGTTGTTGGCACTCCTCCAGTGATTGTTCGGCATCCTGACCGTCGTCACAATGTTGTCTTATCCGGATATGACTCCCTCCTTTGCCAAGTGAAGAAAGATGAGCGAAATATATCCTATCAATGGTGGTTCAAGCCAATGAAATTCAATTCTTTCAAGGCATTACCAAATGAAACGTTTTCTCGTCTTAGTTTTTCTCCAGTGAGAACCTACCACGAAGGATGGTACTTTTGCAACGTATCCAATCGATTTGGCCACACCAGTTCGAAGACGAGCTATGTCAAAGTGTTGAATTTCAGTCTTCCATTACCAGTCGCCAAACTATCATTGACCGTCATATCGAAGTTACGTAGCAGTAATATCTCGGTGTTCTATCAGGAAACTCTAGCGAAGGTCTTGGCATTTCGTTTTTCAACAACTAATAACAGCTCTCGGCCGTCAGAAGAACGGATCAAAGAATTACATCCAACTGGATGCAGAATTATTACGCTACATAACGGCACATCTAGCCGCACAGAAATCTGCGATTGGACATTCAGTGCCGTTGGTGAGAACGTAACGTCAAACGCAGTCTTAAATAGTTCGCCATCACATCAGATAAAGAGAATGATCGAGGCAACTTTGAAGCTGAAAAGCTTAATTAGCCAATTAGGGAACGAAACCAATGCAGATGGGATTACTTTCACATTGGGCAAAACCAATTATTCTGTGGAGGAAAATTCTTTGAATATTATGGCGATGTCGCTGCTTTGCCCAAAGCGTCAATTCTTGGTTGAAAATGTCGACTATAAATGTGGTAAGTCATTTGCACGTTTTAGACGTGAACAACTGAGGTTTGAAACAATTTTGCACATTATCAACTTTTTAAATTCTAATTTATTTTTAACTCTTTAAAAACAAATAATTGATTAATAATAACCAAGACTTTTGAAACTTGTACACAGACTATATTTATTTTATTTAACTGCAAATATAAAACATTTTCCGTGTTGTTTGTGTGATGTTACTCTGAGTGTATATCCACACCGGGCAGGCTTGAAAAATATGCCTGGCAACGGCGGGATTCGAACCTACGACCTTTGGAATACTAGCCCAATGCTCTTCCAACTGAGCTACGCGGTCAGGACGGTTCGAGTATGCGATATTTCGGAACTGAGTCTAGTTCCTTCGATATCAGTGTAATCTAATAATCATGACTAATAATCTGACCGCGTAGCTCAGTTGGAAGAGCATTGGGCTAATATTCCAAAGGTCGTAGGTTCGAATCCCGCCATGGCCAGGCATATTTTTCAAGCCTGCCCGGTGTGGATATACACTCAGAGTAACATCACACAATTACTTTACACCAACACAGCAATTTTCCGTGTTGATATACAGTTATATCAACACGATTGGAAATTGGGAAAACGAGAAATGTGTGGAAACACGACGCCCGAAGGACGGAGTGTTTTCACACTATTTCGAGTTTTCCCAATTTCCACGAGTGTTGATATAACTATACTGTATATCAATACGAAAATTTATATTTGTTTTATAATGTAGCACAAAGAAATATAAAGAAAGAAATTTTCCGACGTTTCCGTGTTGACACTGAGTTATATCAACACGGCTCTTAGCCAATCAACGTTCAGAATTTACAAATTAACAAATGCCATATTATAATTATCTATCTTACACGGAATCAATTTTGTAACCTTCACTTAATTTAGCTTATTGCTATCAAATGCTATACTGTCACATTCGGCAAATATGTAATCGCAGTTTCATGCTGTCAACTGTGAAGCTGAAATTTTTACATTGTTACTGCTGCTTATCTTCCAGTTGATTGTCCACCTGGATCTTATGGGACACTGAAGAATGGCGTGGCGACGTGCAATATTTGTCCTCGTGACTTTTACCAGTCAAATCCCGGTCAAATATATTGCATCAAGTGTCCTAAAGGATTTATAACCACCGGGCAAGGCGCCTACGATCACAAGCAATGTAAAGGTAAATGAAAATGCTAAATTTGCAGTCAATGAAAAAGTAGTTATTATTCACATAAAAATAGTGAATTCTGGTTGGTTGAGAGGAGTTTTATTAATGGTTTTAGTACATTTCTCCAGTTAGGGACCGGTCATTATTTATAATGTTTTTCTTGGTAAGAATTTTGCCGATCCAACCCTTACAGGTAAACTACGTGAAGCGTTCCTCTTTTGAGTTTCTAAATTGATTGCAATTTTCCTCATTACTTTTGCAATTTAAAAAACTCCTTTGCAAATCCCTTGAGGAAATTTGCAATGTTGCTAAAACCCAATTAAATTTTCCTTATTTCCTGTTAGAAGTTCCTAACTTCCTGTTGCAAGTTCCTAACTTCCTGTTCTGTTCTGCGCGTTGCAATTGGCTAACAAAAATAATCGACCAATAACAACGTTCAGAACAGAACAGAAAGTTAGGAAAATTTAAAATGAACTTTGTTTGCATTGGAATATTGCAACAGCCGATAGGAACATTGCAAATTCCCTCAAGGGATTTGCAAAGAGTTTTTCAAATTTACAAACCTAATGAGGAAAATTCCAAATGAGTTACGAAGTCAAAAGAGGAACGCTTCACGTAGTTTACCTATAAATGTGAATTTTGTTTCCCAACCTCAAATATCAATCAAAATATGAATACCCACTACCGGCAAAAAAACTTTACCAACGGATACCATATTACCGTTCAATTGTCACACGTGACCTTTAGTCCCTTCACCACTTCTGTGACATGTAGCTTGTCTGCACTTGTACTTTCTTTGGTAGCTACCATTTGCCTCCTGACAAATCGGAAAATGATCAAGATATATAGTGATTCTGATTGATTTACATATTGTGTTGACATATAACTGTTGACACTTTATTCTTTAATATTTGAGTGGGTCAAGCTTTTGAAAAGACAAGAAAATGTTATTAACCAAGTCCTTGAGTTGTTTTGGTTTTCATTAACCCAATCTTTTACTCACTCAAAATTTTGTTTACCCAACCCTTTTCTCTTCGGTGCAACATCCAGACATAAATAATCAACAGCCCTTAATCAATGCCGAAGGAACAAAAGTATTTACAAATTGAAACTGAGTAAAATTCGTAATTTTTCATGTGTAATTTTGGCACTGCTGTTCTCTTTATTTGATAAAATTCTCCTACTGTTTTTAACCTTTATTATATATACTCGCTATCACATGATTATTTATATACCAATTTACTGTCACCTATATAGTTTCAGAATCGACTTTTTCATTATTCGCGCTATCAACAACAGGGTCATCAGATTTGACACATAATATTTCCGTAAAAATCAGTTCTCCAAATTTAATTAACCTGTCGAAAAAGTAATATAAAATAAGAGAAAGAATGAAATTATAATTTATAATAAAAATTTTGCGTGACTCCTAACACCCAAGTTGCATATTGGAGTATTATTGAGATTATTAAAAAAAATATTCGTCAAAATTATTTTAATATCTACAGACTTGTTGTGTTCTCCGTTAGTTCATGTTTTAATTTTATTTAAAGATCTCAAGACATAGTTTGCTTTTCGCACATTCTAGACGAAAATAAATTCTTTGCTGTGTTTGTTTTGGTGAATAATTATCATGGTGATGTACTAGTCACGACAAACGTTTCTGGCCAGTTGGAAATCGACCATCTGAAACCGACAAAAAAAGTGGTCAAAAGTAAAAAATGGAAGACCAAAAAATGGTTGAGTGTAAGTGCAGTCGATGCTACCACCAACCGAACGGTTGACATCAATGAACACTCGGTCATTCATCTGGAACCAACGATTAAGAATCTTATTTGGCTGAATGTTCTTTATATCCAAGGTAAGTAATACTTACTTGCTTAATCAACATGCTTGGATAGCTATCCGTCATTCGCGCAACCGAGCTCTGTGCAGTATAATTTATTTTTCCTATTTCTTTCCTAGCACCAAAACTGGTGGATCCAAATATGAAAACAGCTTCAACACTTACAACTCCCCAAACCAGTACTTTTACAACTCCACCGCGCAAATTTTTCTTGCAGAGAAAGTTGTTTCAACAGAAACTGTTCCTGATCGACCTTTGGGAACCGAAATTGCGGAAGATTTTAAGGAATTCTTCAACGTAACTGAAGGAAATGGACAACACGATTGATTCGGACAGTCATATATATTATAGTTCCTTTATCCATATATACATCTTATTACATAATTTGATTTGATTCTATTTTGATTCAACTTGATTGATTTGCATGGGCGTACCGGAAGGAAAAAATTAGGGGGGCGGAAAGAAATTTGCCCGACTTTTTCGGATTGTGCCCGACCTGTGCCGAAAATTTTTTTTCCGGAACAATTAATTTTGGCGACCTCCCGCCCTCCCCCCGTCGTCAAAAAAATTTCGGTCAGTATACCATTTTAGGGGTCTCCAATTTTTTCGGACATACCAAAATTTTTCGGAACATCAAACAAATTTTCCAAACATCACAAAATTGACATAATTTCCCGAAAAATTGACAGAATTTGTCCCATTTATATTTATAATAACCCAATTTGCCCGACTGTGAAGCGAATATTGCCCAACTGGCTTTGTTTGCCCAACAAACTGGGGTTATTATTAAGAGAGATTTTATTGCTTTGACTGTACTACTTTTTTGGCTTTTTAATTTCCCACTCTTCGCCCGACTTATGTTGAACATTTGCCCGACTTTTCGACTTTGTAATCTTTTTTTTT
>CACRXK020002086.1:19550-46407 GCA_902702795.2 Paramuricea clavata
GCTGGGGGGGGGGGGTGTATATTCATGTCCACAAACCGTACAACCTAACCCATACGCTTCTTGTTCTGATCTGTCGCCCCTAAAACCCATTCGCTTCTTGTTCTGATCTGTCGCCCCTAAATCTGTCGCCCCTAAATCTGTCGCCCCTAAAACTGTCTTCATCGGTTTTCAGGACTAATGTTCAGACAACATATGAGGCATATTACGTGCGTGAAGGAAGAACAAGATTACAATATTACAACGAGAGGGTCTGCACCAGAACGTGCTCTTGTGCATTTTGTTGGTGCAAAAAGACGGTATGCCAGTAAGTACGTTACAGCCAAAGCGTTTAAATAGAGTATTATAGGGCGGTGCTAGGGTATGACTCTGAGCACGGAATTAGCATATGTATTTAGGGACCGGTCATTATTTAGGCGGGGGGTGGCACCGAAGAGAAAAGGGTTGGGTAAACAAAATTTTAAGTAAGTAAAAGGTTGGGTAAATGAAAAACAAAACAACTCAAGGGTTGGGTAATAAACAAAACAACTCGAGTGTTGGTTAATAAAAAATTATTGTCATTTCCAAAGCATGACTCACTGAAATATTGGAGACTAGAAAGCAATGTCAATATAATATGTGAATCAAGTCATTATCTTCATCATTTTCCAATTTGTCAGGAGACAAATTGTGTCTCCAAAGAAACTACAAGTGCAGACAATATGAAACTTTAGATTGCAGAAAATTTCACAAGCCGTTATCAAACTCATGTCACAGAAGTGGCAATTAAAAGGACATGTGTGACAACTGAATGGTATCCTTTTGTAAAGGTTTTGGCCAGGGGTGGGTATTCATTTTTTAATTGATATTTGAGGTTGGGTAATCAAATTTTTGACTTTTTAATGGTTGGGTCGGCAAAATTTTTCCCACAAAAAACATTTCTCTTCGGTGCCACCCCCACCATAAATAATGACCGGTCCCTTAGCAAAGATTTTGCTTTCAGAGAGAATTTATTAGCCACGATTATTGGCGTTTATTGTGTATTGTAGTCATCATCATGTCGTTGTAATTGACTAGGATTTCCACTTGCAAGGAATTGAAATTGTCCAAAAATTTTTGTTGTCAAAATATTTCACTCAAAAAAACTGATTTTAAATTATTTGGATGGTCACAATTCTAAAGAATTCAAGCGAAATATTTCTACGAAATATTTCTAAATGTTTACAAGAGAGTATACTCAAATATAAACATTTAATTTTTTTTATATTCTTTGCTATATCATTTACATAAACCTATCACTGGAAGAGCATACTGCATAGACTGCGCACTCAACGCTTATTTAGTTTGCTAAATACCAGGGCCTTATTTTAAAAATTCGTCCATCGGGGGGTGGAGAGGGACAGAGGGGATGCCCCAGTTATATAAATAAAAAAGGCCCTGCTAAATACATATTTTTTTAGTAACCAGCGTCGCAGTAGATGGGTAACTGTTTACAAGTCGGTGAGAAAATACAGACCAAGATACCGATGCAAGTATGGTTGGAAGCAACGTGGGACCGCGTGCCCAATACGTAAGTAAGAATGAATCGACAGGAAAGAGGGAGGGGGGCCCTCTCTGTCAAAAGATCCGTAACCTCTCTGTAGAGACAATTGTGGCCCTACGATCTGGCGAGACGGCACTGAGAGCCACTTTGCGGAAAGAACAACTCAACAGACTTGTTGCAAGTTTTCCAACAATTTGTTATTGTCAACAAGTTGAGAGTTACAACCTTGTAGCAACTTGATAAAAAGCCTGCGACAAGCCTGTTGCGGACGTATCTTGTTAGCAAGATTTTTACGTGAAATATAATCGCGTCGCAAATGTGAATGTAGTTCGTGTTTCGTCACTTGGGCAGTGCTTCCACAATCGCTTGTTCAAAAATCCTTTTACAATCTCCAAAATTCCTTTTTTCCCACAAAATTTCCTTGTCACCCAAACGGTGGAAAAATCAAGAAAATTCAGGCATATTCGAGGCAAATGTATCATAGACCCTACGAGAAATCAAACATCATTACATTGCCTGAAAATTTGGGCAAGCTTTCAAGAATTCCCTCCATGAACGTATCTGTTCTACATATATGATCCAGGGGTGTATAAGGTGCTTGATAATGGTGGAGGGGTTGAATAGCAGAAGGCGCTGACCGTCAAATTTTGAAATTTATAGTTCCTAGATCGCCGGAAATGGTATTTTCAGATTCTTCTTTTGTTAGACCTATGGCTATGCTATTTATAAGTTGATTTTTACTGGTTTAAGATTTGTAACTGGTATATAAGTTACAGAAATCCTTGCAATTTCCTTTAATTTTTGTATTTTTCCTTGCCATTTCCTTGTAAATTTTATTTCCTTGTAAATTCCTTGCAAGGACCAATATTTCCTTGCTGCAAGGAAAAATCCTTGTAAGTGGAAGCCCAAGTTGGGCTTCGCTTGGCCTTGTGAATACTCATAGGCGTACCGGGCGTAATTTTTGGTATAGTCGGGCAGAATCACGAAAAGTCGGGCAATTTTACAAAAAGTCGGGCAATTTTCTTTCCGCCCCCCTAATTTTTTCCTTCCGGTACGCCCATCATGTGAATACTATTATTCCACTTAGATATATATGTGGTCAAAATTGATCAGGAGTGATTCCCATTCCCATTTGATGGTATCAACTACTGAAAGGAGAGCTTTTTAGTTTCTTTCAATTTCTGTCGCCCTATATCCACTACTTGTAGACGGGTTTTTTTAGATGAAAAATTTAAGTCGGTGAATTTTACATATTGGATATAGACCCCCTGACAGAAATCGACCTGCGATTCTGTTGCGGCGCTCTAATCAACTGGGCTGCAAAGAAGACTAGTTGTCCAGCTCTATACCGCTACTTCATGTGTGTACATACTATAATGCCACAAGCATGCATGTTTTTATCAGACATAAAGTTTCTCTACGCGACATATTATGGCTGACATGATTTGCCACAAGGTTTATGAATTATTAATATTAATATATTATATACTAAGGTGATTCCTGTCAGAGACCTATATGGAGACCTAGTTTTTCGCAACTCCTGGTTATGTCCAGTAAATGTATCAAATTTACACTCGAGATTTCCATCTACAGAACCTATCTACAATTATACTTATACCGAGTGCATGTAGGTGTCCAAAATCCTGATATTAGAGAGTTTTAGCTTGACGTTTACGGCAAACGTCAAACCGCTAACGAAGTTTTTGATTTTACCACTGTTATAACAGCTTTTACACCAATTTTGAAATGTGAACAATTATTAAACTTGTGCTCTTTAGCGATGATTTAAAAGAAAGCAAATTAATCACTAGTCACGTATTCGCGAATGCAGTAAATTAAGATTTGGCGTTTGAAGTTTACGTTTGGCGTATAAATTTCATGCTTTAACGACTATACAAGCCCTCATAGCAGTTCAAGCATGAAATTTATACGCCAAACGTAAACTTCAAACGCCAAATCTTAATTTACTGCTTTCGCGAATACGTGACTAGTGGTTAATTTGCTTTCTTTTAAATCATTGCTAAAGAGCACAAGTTTAATAATTGTTTACATTTCAAAATTGGTGTAAAAGCTGTTATAACAGAGTTGTAAAATCAAAAACTTCGTTAGCGGTTTGACGTTTGCCGTAAACGTCAAGCTAAAACTCTCTATTAATATATCCACTTACCATTATATTGCAACATTTTAGCTGAATGTTACGGTTGTTCTAATGGTGGTTATTGTAATCTTCCATGGACATGTGTATGTACATCTGGATGGAAAGGTTCACGATGTCGAAGTGGTAATTATACTGAGTGCACACCGCTTTGCATGAGACTCGTGGCATGCAAAGACGTGTGCACAGAGATTGCACGCGGGCACGCGTTTCAGGAGATCTACCATTATTCGCCGAATGCAGGATAATAACATGAGTATTATAAAGTATGTGAAGAATAACATGAGTATTATAAAATATACGAAAAAAATAATTTTCCCGAACATTGCTCAAGTTAAGTTCGCATTTAGCAACAATGAAAATTCTAATAGTTTTGTTTGTGGAAACACCACGTAAATTTATTACTGCAAAGCTTTCGATCCGTTAGCCCGGATCTTCATCAGTGCTAATAATATGTATCATATTATTAGCACTGATGAAGATCCGGGCTTACGGATCGAAAGCTTTGCAGTAATAAATTTACGTGGTGTTTCCACAAACAAAACTATTATATTTTATCGCCATGCAAACATACAAAGAACTTAATGAAAATTTTATTGTTGCTTTAGGGGTTACTTATATAGCTAAGACATATTCTTCCCCGACTTGTGTTATATTGTAAGCACTTCACTACTAAGCTGTGCACGACAAAAGGCTTGTAACTTTGCAATTAAAGGCTTGTAAAACTCACCCTTTCGTAGCCAAGACATACACCTACAACTTGTGCAAAGAACAATCGGTTAAAACCCACGCCCTGCAGTATAGTGCGTGTATACGATTCAAAATTATTATAAATAAAATGTCCTTTTGTCTGAAAATTGACTTAATTAATTTAGTTTTCACGCCATGCATAGCCAAGCATGGACTTCGGAAAGTGTTTTACTTGCTAACTTGTTAATTAATTTGAAAGATTTTAATTTGATTTATTTCTAAGCTACAAGAAGATGTAAAAAAAGTTTTATAGAGTACCCTGTAACCTTAAGTTATTCAATCATGTAGAAAAAATCTGGTTGATTTCGAAGGTCTAAAACAATGACAGTCTGTAGTATAGCTCTATAAAACCCTTATTTGTTAACTGAAAGTATTTTCTAAGTATCCAGGCCTTAAGTTTTTAAGTGAACAACATTTTTGCACAAGTTACTTCCCCAAGAGTTTGAAATATGGTAAAATTTTGAAAACTCTGTAGACGTCAACGAGTGCTGGCGGACATCGAACAGATGTAGCTATAAACCTGGTTGTATTAACACTGCTGGAAGTTACAGATGTACCTGTTACACCGGTTATCTCTTGGGGGGAGACAAGAGAACGTGCTATGGTAAGTAATAATCCAAACATGAAAATTAGGAATGGGCATTTAAAATCTGGTGCCACAAACCGAATTTAAGGTTTCAAAATGACATTTCATGTTCACTAACATTACTTAAAGTGAAGTGAATAATTAATTTTGATCAAGTCCTAAAACGGGATCAATATACTTAATCACCGCATTTTCATAGCTTTTTTAACTATATATAACTGAGTGGCAATGCCCCTCTCCCAGGAATCAGATTCCCCCCAGTCATATTGATTCTGCCTCTGGAAAAATAGAGCCTTGACCCTTGGTCTCAACTGCCCAGAGTGAAGAAAATGGGGTTTCTGTGACCTAAACTATTCTCGGGTTGACACAAGGACTACCCAACGAAAACGCAAAATCACTTGCACAAAATCCATCAGATTTTCTTAGATACTTGTCTGAGATCGATTTTTAAAGTCATAGTTAAAGTTAATTAGTTCAAGTTATAAATACACTGACTCTCCCTTGCATATATATTTCGCTTGTTTGGACAAGCTTTGACGGTCTACATTTTTCCTAATTTGAGAAAAAAAATTAGCCTTCGCTGCCTCCCATTGAAAATTCTTGAAAAGGGGAGTGTATCATCATGTCAGCAAAAGATAGCAACGTGTTTAGCTAATTTCCTCATGAATTATATTGTTCTACGTACATGAAGATTTTACATTTTTTGTTTGATATTTCCCTTTCCAGACATTGATGAATGCAGTAAGAACACACACTCGTGTAGCTACAAGAAAGGTTGCCAGAATACTCAAGGCAGTTACAGATGTACCTGTAAGGCAGGATATTACCTGGACGATGATCAAAGAACTTGCAAAGGTAAGTGCATGTTACAACTACCGCGGGTGGTGCAAAAAATGCTCCCCTCTTTGACTTATTGTAATTAAAAAACTAAAGAAACTATTTTATTCAAATAAAGTTTATTGAATACAGTAATGTCTATTATTAAACATTTCTATAGAATATTAGCCGAGATATAGGCGTTTAATTAAACTCAAGGTAGCATTTTTGGAAGAAGCGAAAAATGGCCATAAATTTTTATTGCCATCCATAATGCAAATTAACAGACCATTTTAGCCGGACCATTTTTCGCTTCTTCCAAAAACGATACCTTGAGTGTAAACGCCTATATCTCGGCTAATATTCTACAGAAATGTCAGCAAAACATATAACAAAATTTAAGTTAATTAGACATTACTGCGTTCAATAAACGTTATTTGAATAAGATGGCTTCTTTAGTTTTTTAATTATAATAAGTCAAGGGGGGGGGACATTTTTTGCGCCACCCGGTATTTTGTAATAAATTGTTAACAATATTGTTTGATCCGTGAAAAGATATAACAAATTGCAAAAGATATGATAAAAGCACTAAATTCCTAATTAAAGTTGGTTGAGAAATACGAAAGAACTACTATAATGACTAATTAAATAATAAAAACTAGCCGGTATGGTATGGTATGATATGATATGATATGATATGGTATGGTATGGTATGGTATGGTATGGTATGGTATGGTATGGTATGGTATGGTATGGTATGATATGATATGATATGATATGATATGGTATGGTATGGTATGATATGATATGGTATGGTATGGTATGGTATGGTATGGTATGGTATGGTATGGTATGGTATGGTATGGTATGGTATGGTATGGTATGGTATGGTATGGTATGGTATGGTATGGTATGGTATGTTGCGATGTGGAAAAAACTTTATTGAAGCTGTATGCTAACCCCAACAGCAAGAGCTAATTTTAAAGAGGGGCATACTTAGAGTGTTTTTAAGATATTCGCGGTCTTAAAATTATTTTAGGCGGTATAGACCATGGCTAATTTTAAGCATAAAATTTGTTACTGTATTTATAGATATAGATGAGTGCAGTACATATGAAAATGGCTGCAGTTTCAAAGGTGGCTGTCAGAATACCATTGGAAACTACACGTGTACTTGTTTAGCTGGATATTATCTTGATGCCGATAAGAGGACGTGCAAAGGTATCATAACAAAGTAGATCACATTTCCCTAAAATCGATCCTATACCATCACAGGATGCTTATTTCAATGAAAAGTGGAAAGTGTACTAATAAAACGCATGGGACACCCACACGCTCACGTTTCACAGCAGCTCATTTCTCAAGCTCTTGACAGATTTCATAGAGAAGTTGAACCTTATGAATATATATTCCCTTGCAAATAACCTTGCTATAATATGGTGATGCCCATGTACAAAAATCTTACATCTTGTAACAAATCTGCCAACAAGCTGTCAACAATTTGTGTTCGCACTGTTTGTCCCAAGTAATTGTCAACAAGTTTGGAACAAGCTGTTAACAACTTGTAACAACCTTGTTGATATTATCAGACTTGTGCAAGGTTGTTCCAACAAGTCCGATACAGTCATAATATAACAATCATGGGCGTACCGGGCGGGGGGGGGGCGGAGGGGGCGGCAGCCCCTCCAGTTTGTTGGGCAAACAAAGCCAGTCGGGCAATACTCGCATCAGAGTCGGGCAATATTGGCTTATTATGAAAATAAATGGGACAAATTGTCAAATTCTGTCAATTTTGTGGGAAATTCTGTCAATTTTGTGGGAAATATGCTATCTAATAGGAATTTTCGTAATCACTCGTCCCCCCCCCGTCGACAACAATTTTGGAAAACTCGGGCACAATCCGAAAAAGTCGGGCAAATTTCTTTCCGCCCTCCTAATTTTTTCCTTCCCGTACGCCCATGATAACAATATTGTTACAACTTTGTGTCATCAACCTTGTAACATTCTTGTTATATCATGATTGTATCGGAATTGTTAGAACAACCTTGTAACAAGTCTGATAATACCATCAAGATTGTTACAACAACTGGGAACAAGCAGTGCGAACACAACTTGTCGACAGCTTGTGAACAGATTTGTTGTAACAATTTGTTTGCAGACTTGTAACAACTTGTGCGTTTTTCCGTATGTAAGGTAACTCAGCTCCTGGTTGCGTTTAATAAATGTATAAAATTCGCACTCAAAATTTCCATTGTGTATAACTAATTTTAGTGCGCAGTGATAACCAATTTGTGGAACGACAAATCGAAAGTGCATGTGCAGTGATCAACAGCAAAAATGTGCAGTCACAACATTATTTTGTTGTGGTAAATTTTATCAATTAAAATGATGTAAATAAAAATATCCCAGTGTTTCCAAAGAATTCTGCATGTGCAATAAAATGCACCATTTTCTATAATTCAGGTGTAGACTTAAAAAATTCTTGCCATGGGCTGCCAAGCAAGGTTGTATTTTCAGTCAATCAATGTTCTTGGTGGTATACCCATGATGCAGTGACTTCTGGACTGGCACCCCCCCTATTGCATGCTTAAGGAATGTGCAGTGATAAACATTTCATAAAATTAGGTATGACAACGTTACCAATTCCCATTTATTTGCAGACGTAAATGAATGTGAAGATAGCGACTGCCAACAGGCATGTATCAATTATCCAGGAGGATACAACTGTTCATGTTATAATGGATACCGGACAAATACAACTGATTACAAGCACTGTGATGGTAAGCGAACTAATCTATATGTACTAGTTTAAAACATGAGCAGTCGATCTTTATCTGATATATAAACTCGAGCCGAAGGCGCGAGTTTGTATATCAGATAAAGAGTCGGATGCGAATGTTTTAACATGCTTAAAAAATGACCCATCTTATATGAGTTCGTTGGCGAAGTAATTTTAAAAATAAACATTGCCTAAACCGAGAAAATCAAAGGTAAATCAGGACAAATCTTTATCCGATTTACAAACATTGATTAAACATTCATTTCTTTTCTTTGAGCACTGATTCAAGCTTAGTAGTTGATTATTGCAGCTGTTTGTCAATGAAATGTTTTTGCAGGGAGATATTTATCATGTCTCCAACAAATGGGCTTCATATATGCTTTGTAAACTGCTGAAATCGTGCTCCCATTATGCTTTGCGCGCTTAGAGTTTAAGGTTTAAAGTTTTAGAGTTTAAGGTTTCAAAGGACAACCTTTATTGAATTAGCTGTATATATATATATATATATATATATATATATATATATATATATATATATATATATATATATATATATATATATATATATATATATATATATATATATATATATATATATATATATATATATATATATATATATATATATATATATATATAGTACAATCTGCAGACATGCATGTTTCGGCGTTCAACGCCTCTTCAGTGCAGCTTGGTACACGTCTAGATGCGTGAGACAATCGTATTTATACGCCATGAACTTGCTCTCACCAAGGCATGTGGTACAACATGGCTTTACATCAAGTATTGCACTGTCATAATTTTTTATCCACCTCCTATAGTTAGAAATGGCTCAATGATAGAACAAAATCATGCTTTATTGAAAGTATGAAACATAGTTAAAAAACTAGCACAATTTTTAATCGAATGTAGATTTTTGTAATCTATTTTTATAACAATCTGAAACCGACTACCAAAATAAACACTTCATCAACCTCGTTCCCAGGCATTTCCCACTCTAGTCCCATGCTAGGCCTCTTAGTACACCTTACTGTATATTAGTACGCGTTCTCATTAATATGCAGGTGGCTGACGTCACGGGCTAATAAAAGGCGTGCACAGAGGACTAGGGACTAGTCTGGGCTTTTCCCTCTAATTGTGGAAAATCCTGAGGACGAGAATGTAGATGCATGTAAAACAATAGCAACATAAAGAATAAATTAACCGTGCCCCTGCACTGATATGCACTATATTCTATAACCTAGAACAAATAAATTAAGAAGTTTCCTAACAACGTTAGTTTTCTAACTATGTTCAGACATAGACGAATGTTCTGAAAAACTGGCAGGATGTTCTCAAATATGTACCAATACGCCTGGTGCTTTCAACTGCAGTTGTAATTCGGGTTATTTTCTTGGCTGGGATAGAAGATTTTGTACTGGTAAGAAGACACTGTTTATATTTGTTCAATTCAAGCATTTATTTATCAAAGACATGTAGCGAATACAGAAAATTGAATTATTGTTTTGCCAAATTAATCAAGATATTGATGAATGCAAAAGCAATCAGCATGGTTGTCAGAGCCATATGTGTGTCAATACTTTGGGGTCGTACAAGTGCCGATGTAGACCAGGATTCAAATCATCCAAAGATGGAAAAATTTGCACTGGTAAGTCAATGACAGAGTCATGCACGGCGCAATAAAATGTGCATACTGCATATAGTAATGCAATTTAGAAAATATAAACGAGCGAGTTTTTTAAAATTAAGACGATCAAAATGGTACCGACGTTAAAACCTGGGAAAAATTTTGTGCATGGCATAACATTATTGAAAGAAACCTTTTAACAATGGGTTGAGAAATTCAATGTTTTCATGCTTATTTGAACATTGAACGTGGTTAATTTGCTAACCTATGACTATTAGTTAGGCCTACTCGAAAATATCAATTTCTTTTTACCATTGAAGTTTTTATTTGTTTAGGTAAACCATGTCTACCTATTTACAAACCCGTGAATGGCAATAAGACATGCTCAGGGTATACAACCGAGCACACATGTGTCTTTTCTTGTTCCGTTGGTTACAAACAAGTTGGTTCTCACAGTCGAACATGCACTGCCTCAAAACGTTGGACTGGAAAAGAGGCAAAATGCGAACGTAAGTGTAAAAAGATAAACCCATTAATGGGCAAGACTTTCCCTAATTCTCGTCTAGGCTTTAGAGTAAATTGTAAATGTAAAAGTAGGGTGCTTAAAAATTCATTTAAGATAGAGTTTGGTTCGCTTTCTCTTGTGCTTCAGGAGGGATTTGCGATTTTCCTGTCACTAAAAAATTAACCGTTTTCGGCAGTTAATCATAAAATATAGTTAATAACATAAAATAACAAACTATAGCTGCTATAAAGATCCAAATTTTAATGCCATATAATATAATCTTATTTTTTCTGAGACTTGTATAATCAACGTTCTATCTCTTCAGCTCCCAAATGTACTTGGACAGTGCCGTTGAATGCACTGAAATCCCGCAAGCGTTATTTTGCTTGAGAGCATTACTGTCATTACTGCAATGTTCACTCACTATGAAAACTGTATGTGATTATAAAACTAGGCTTTTACTGTTCCTGACTCCTGAGGTCGAGCTCATGCCGTGCCTGAGTGCCTCTATATGACCCACAGTGACGCTTCTAGCGCCGTTGGCTCGGGGATTATCTTGAAAAGTACATTAATTTTTGTTGTCGTGTTGTTGTGTTGTAAAATTGTATTTTGTGTGCAAGCCATTTTCAAGGTAAACGGTTTTTTAGGACAACCTTTCTGCACCCAAAAATGTACTTTTCAAAATATATTAAGTGGTAAAAATACTAGCAGTTTCCAAACTACTCACCCTAGCTTGCATATATTTTATACAAATCCTGAATATGACAAAATATTTCCCAGCGTGAATTTGTTGACCCTTCAATATCATAGATATACTTTTTATTCCAGCTATTCACTGCCCTGCTCCTTCCGAACCAGCGAATGGATTCGTTTATTCTCCGTGCAATACTCGGTTTAATTCGGAATGCCTCGCAGGATGCGACAAAGGCTACCACATGAACGAGACTGCCAAGTTAACATGTACAGTAAATGGTACGTGGGTTTCCAGGAAAATAACATGCAATGGTAAGTGAGCAGAACTTATGACAACAAGGACAATTGTTCAATTGGTTTTGTATAATAATCCAGTGCATTTTTTAAGGATTCTTCAGTGGTAGGGCAAAACTGCCAAAGGGCCCATTTTCCTTGCCGTCCCCCAGCATAGTATGCGATCGCCGAAGGCATGAGCAGAGTACGGCAGGCACGAGTTAGCTAGGGGGGTTGAAGTTGGGGGCATGCCCCCAACAAAATTTTTAAAATTTGGGTCTCTGAAATAGCATTTCCTGCATTCTGAGGACACATTTCAAAAAATCTCAGCTTCTCAAAACAAAGTTTTAATGGTGAAATTTGTAATAAATTGCATGCTAAACATTCAAACATAACATATAAAGTTCAAGTATGCTCACCAACAAATTTTGTTTTTTATTTAAATTTCTTTTCAATGTTAAACTCATTTACTCAATACAGGTCCTAGGACCCTGGCTTTGGGGCAATTTTTCATTTTGTTTTCTTCAGTGGTGGGGCAGAAGAAGGGGCCCAGTGGGGCAAATGCCCCACCAGTCCATGGTATTAAAAAATGCCTGGTATTAATCCGAGTTCAATTATTAAGCCCGTTTCCCAGTTGTTGAATTTATTCGAGACCATTGAAATGAATACAGCTGGAACGCTACCTTCGACCGAAAATTTGCAGCCAAATTTGAATGCTAGTCCCAGTCTTTTTACGCGTGCGAAGGGCGCTGAATCAGTCAATCATGATATAAGCACGCGTAATCTTACCTCCAGACAATCAACGCTAGAAGATTAGCTAATTATAGAATTGGCCATAAAAACCATTAGTTTTTTATATGCATTTATTTTTTGCTGTTCACATTATAACAGACTCTACAAATATATATAATTCTTTAGAGATCAGAGTGTGTGAACCCAATCCTTGCAGACATGGAGGAGAGTGCACTACAATCACTTCTAATCAATTCTCATGTGACTGCTCTAGTACAGGATACCAAGGAACAACGTGCGAGACTGGAGTCATAAATATACCTGATTACCCTACATTAACCGCAGGTATTCCAACCAAGTCCATAGAGTTCCGAGCTTCACCACCAGACAACAGTGTTACCTTCACACCTCGAGGTTTGGGGGTGGAGTTCAATCCACCATATTTAGTTTTCAAGCGAAATGTTACCATGTCACAGTCACTTACCATAACAGCACAACAACCGGGTCTTCTCTACGTTCATTACCACTTGTCTGGTCCCAGTGCAGCTAGCTTTCGGACACCGGAGCGAAATACTTTTTTTGTTGAATCTGCTGAAAACGTCGCTACGAACATTACGTATGATAACGAGGACTTTTCATTTGCATCTGGATGTTACAAATTACAACTGAACAAGTGTCCTCGTTCACACGAAACAATTACTGCATATTCTACTTCCCCTTGGTTTATGTTTGGTCCAACAGCGATCACTGAAGATCAAGTGAGCTTGAGTACTGGAAATGTGGAATTACTACACTCGATGAGCGGCATCAGTTTTTGGCCAGAAAAACGTTCCATCTTGAATCACGATTGTGCGGTTGATTCTTCAATAACGTATTCCACAGCAGAACTGGTTAAACGCCGAGCCTTAACAAAGTCTTTTCTGAAAGTCCTGCGTAACAACCTTCCAAAATGGCTTGATATCAAATTACGTGGCAATTTGCCGTCAAATTCCATGGTTCATCAAGCGCGTTATCTAACTGGGAAAAGTTTGCGAGAGGAAGCCGCCTTCGAGGGACAACCATTGACCGAGGATACTTTTTTCTCTTTGCTGATATCACCTGATCTTGATCTTTTTGTTCATGGAGATCGTGTTTCTTTTGGATTGCAAGATCGTAGTTCTCGTATCTCTGTGGCGATGGAGCTTTGTGGTCCACCTCCAAGTAATGTTGTATTACGACCGTCGTCAGGTACAGTTGATGTCATGAACAAACTATCTGTAATGAAGCAACTGCGAGATCACGGTTGGAAGTTTAAGATTGACTCTCTGCAGGTCTCTCGTGGTTCATTTGGGAAAAGAAGCTTGACTCTATTTGCAACATTTAGCAAGGATTTGGACATATCAGACGCCGTCAAATCTCGCGTGAATTTTGAAGGAACAATAATCGTTAACGTTGACAACTTAAACAACGTAAGGAATTTAAATGATTGCTTGATTTGAAGAAGTAACTTAAAGGGTGACAAAAATATGAAAAATGTTATAGCTGTGTGGCAAGAGCAAATATCACAACCAGTGAGCGTATTAAGAAACGTTTGAGATATTGATTACGCCACCTGAGCAGAAAACCTTTCTTGCAATGTTGACGTGATGTTCATTAAGTGCAAGGGTCATTAATGGGGTTGTAACTTTCTTCCAGACAAAAGGTTTTCGCTCGAAACCGGTTTGCTTGTATTTTCCGGTAGTTGTATCTTTCTCTCAATTCGTAGTTGGCTTGTTATCATCGCTACTTACCCTGAGACAGACAGTCACAGATCATAAACCTATTTCGTGTACAACCAAATGATCTTCGTTTTCAGTTAATCATCTATCTTCATGAAAAGTTCTTATAATTTATACCGAGAATATTTTTTGACCGTTTCAAAAAGTTTTCACAAGTATCTCACTTAATCACAAATATCAACTATTACCAGGACTTGGTGGCGGTAGGAGGGAGATAAAATTTCGTCGATTATTCAGTGTAGTTGAGCTTTAACTGACGTTTACCTGTCGATGCAATGGAAGTGTTGATAAAATATTGCACCAATTCCTTTCCTCAAGTTGATCAATTCATTGGATAGAAAATTGATCAACTTCCTGTTACTTTTAGATGAGCCAATTAGATTTCGTTTCAGAACCGATTGACCAATAGGAAACGCACAGGAAGTAAAAAGAAATTTGAATTCGTATGAATTGATCAACTTGAGGAAATGAATTCATGCAATATTTTATCAACACTTCCATTGCATCGACAGTAATAACAGACGTGTTCTATATTTATCCCTTGCATCATTTATTTTATATCCTACTCATTTAGTTTGGATCTGACAGAATTTTGTTAATTTTTTGTTTTGTAGATCATGGACGTTCCGTTAGATCAAAAATGGCTCGTTGAGCTAAATGGTAACGCTGTACTGACCCTGGAATTTAAAGTACAAAGCAAAATGACAAAGTTGGCAATTAAAATGCCACGGACACAGAGCTACGCGACATTTGGAGGTGAGAATTTATCCGATTTCATAAAATAACGAGGATTTGATACCACAAGAAACTTATGGTATATGATATTAAATATAATAATCACATTAAAACATCCAGGTGATCTCACGGTGAGCAAAAGGACTGGGACTAGCAACAGAATAGAAATCCAGTTTCGTACCTTTAATCACTTGTCACGCCCTGATTCTTTGGTGAAACTGTTTGAAACTTTGTGTCTATGTCTTGCACAGGGAAATGAATGTCTGTGACAAATTTGAAATAGAAATCTAATACCGTTGATGAGATATTGAGTAATTTTAAACCAGAAATGGATTTCTATTTTACAACTAGTGCCAGGCCTTTTCCGAGTTCCGAGATCACCTGGATGCAAAAGGGCAACGTCCCTTCCCCAAAAGCTATAGTAAAATATAAACTATATACAGAATGTCGCAGAAGAAAGTTTTCAATTCTTTATCGTGACAAAGGTTGCAAAGCATAAAGGGTGAATGTATAAATTGCATAGTTTACATAGAATTAAATACTTAAATTTATAATATACCAACATTCATGAAGGTAGAAGATTACAAAATAATCTTTCCCCACAACTCATCGCGAGCAATAAATTAGTTCCCAGTTCGTGTAGTTTTGATGTAGCAAATAAGCCAGTTCAGGCTGAGCATAAAAATGAGACGCTTTGACACAATATTCCGCTATTCCAGGAAGCAGTCAGGAAGATTGTTCGCGTGAAATGAATCCCCATGGACTTTATCTAACAAGCGTTGTCAAAGAAAACCCCTTTTTTCGCACGGAATTAAACGAGTTTGTTGAACTTGATCAAACTGGGAACATGTCATGTTTCCTCAGCACAATATTGTACACTGATAAACGAAGTAATGGTTCCAATTATCGCGAATTAAGCGATGGCGTCATTATGACATTTCGTGGTCATCTTAAGTTTGTCACTTTGCGATTTGACAACTTGCATGTAAAGTTGTGGATGGAAAATCTACGATGCCCAAACACAGCCATTACACGACGATCGGGGATTGTTGCTAAATTAAGTGGAAATTATGGAAGAAGAAAGACTACAGGGAGAAGATTTGGAATCTTTGAAATTCCTTCTAACTCAGTAATAAACTTACATATTGGACAGAATTCGAAAGCTGCTTCCGGGGGATCTTTTTCATCCATAGTCAACGTTCTTGGTTTTCAAAATAAAGTAAACGTCAGTATCTCGCACAATGGCTTAGAATTTTATGCTAAGGGTAAAATACATGGATTATTTGACGCGTCTGCCATATTTAAGTCAGGTTTGATGTCATGGAATGACCAGCGATATACTGCAACTGGAGATTTTGAAAGTAAAGCAGTTGCTGATAACCTCTATCGTGTTTTGGAGAATGAGTTTACAAAATATAGCACTGGATTTCTCACAAAAATTGCAGCCAGACTTGAACTTTCCACGCAAACAGAAGAACGAGCAAGATCACGACTAAAAGAAGTTCAGATCCTTCGAGACGAATGGTTGAAGAAAGTGAAAGAAATAACTGACGATTATGGAAAAGTAGAAGACCAGTTGGGTTTAGCAGAGGAAAATTTAGAAAGACTTTTTGACTTAGTTCAACACTATTCCTACAAAATTCGAGCGTTAAATCAAGAATTAGACAAGCTTTGCAAGGTTGTGTGTCGTAAAATCTGTCAACGAGGAAAAGCTTGTACAACTTGTTGGGAAGACGTTATTGCAAAGAAGATGGGAAAGTGTTCTGTAACATGTCATCGGACCGAACAGAAACGCATACCTCCTTTGAAAGAGAACGCAATGTGCAAAAATGAGTATTCGAAAAGGATTCACTCCAAACGTAACGGATTTCTATCAGTAGCGTTTGCTGTTGTAGGTGGTGCTGTTGGTGGTGCTGTTGGTGGTGCTGCAGGTGCTGTTGTAGGTGCTGCTGTAGGTGCTTCTTTGGTGAGAGCCGATGGTCGCTGGAGAACTGAAATTAAATGGGAAAAGTGCACCAAGGAAAGGTTCGTGTACAAGTACATTCAAAACCCATTCCAGTGCGAGCAACCTTGTAAAAAACGACACGTTAAGGAGAGCATACAAAAGTCATGTTGCTCTACTGTTTCGTGTGCGTCTTTTGTCGCCAACGTCAGTTGCATCTCTGAAAAGACGATTTGTAAAAAAGCAAGGAAGGATGCCTTAAAGAAGATTTCAAACTTTAACGCTGCAATTGTTCTTCTGAAATTAGACAGCGCACAACAAAACGTATCGGTCTGGAAAATGAAGCGCGAGAGAATGTCCGTTAAAGTTCGTTCAGCGTCAAGTTCTCTGAAGGCATACCAAGATGCTGTGAGCAGCCTTGAGAAAGCCTACAACGTCACCGTGGAAAATGGAAAAAGAAAATTGGAAATTTTGTCAAAGCCGTTGATGTTGAAAAATCTCTTCAACAAACTTGGTGGATCACTCATTAAGATAGAAAATATTCAATTTGAAGCAAAAGTTTCGCCACAACATAATACTACCTTGCTGCTTGTAAGCATCACCGTGACGTTGGATGGATCACAACATGAAGAAATGTCGACCGTGCTGGATTTCACAAATTTAAACAGATCTTTGCGAAGTATCGCAAAAGAGATTTTAGGTGTGTATGTGGGCGATGCCACTCAGTTCTCCAGGAAGAGACGTTCTACAAAGAACACAAACACTTCAACTGATGAACTGAAATTCTACACATTACAAACATCCCATCGATTATGTTCGGAGTTTACTAACCACAAGCAAACTTTGTACGACGTCGCTATGTCGCTTTACAACTTATCCTCTGAGATTCAACAGCTTCGTGAATACGAAAAACGACGAGAAACATCTTTAATTGTTAACAACAGCGCCATTTTCGAAAAGGTAAATTTCAACCAAAGAAAGGCGATGGAATTTGGCGTCGAAGTAAACTATGATTCGTACTCGAATGTACTTGAAAACGACCCGGAACTATTGGAAGCAAAAGCTTTTCAAAAGGAAGTTCTCAAGAACGAAGTCGAAGCTGTCCACT
This sequence comes from Paramuricea clavata, assembly GCA_902702795.2. Lineage (NCBI taxonomy): Eukaryota > Metazoa > Cnidaria > Anthozoa > Malacalcyonacea > Plexauridae > Paramuricea > Paramuricea clavata. The sequence continues at coordinate 37,528 of CACRXK020002086.1, forward strand.
TAAGCTCGAAGTTGCTCTACAAAAATTGGCTAGCAACCATGGAAAGTATATTTGAAACAATCTCTGAAGAGTGTAGTGGTTTTGACGATTGTCTAAAGTACACCATTGACAGTTTATCAGAAATGAACTTCGACACAGGTATACTAAATGCAGAGAAATTGCGGGCACAAATAGAGAACATCGAGGTAAAGTTCTTCAATCTGACACGAAATTCAGATATGTCGGTAAACGATGCAATGCAAATTTCATGGGACATATTACAGATGTTGGAGAACATGACCGGTGAAGAAGACGTTTGTGCGCAAGCCCCAAATATCGCGGAATATCGTGCGCCATTCACTGAGCTTGGTGTGAATGAAACGCTTGTCCTAAGGTGCAATGCCACTGGAGACTCCCTTGTTTACCAATGGAGATTCAACGGTAAAATTTTAAAACATGAATCTACGAATGTCTTACGTATAAACCAAACGAACCCATCGCATTCTGGTAACTACTCTTGTGACGTATCGAATCGCGTGGCCAAGGCAACTTCAATCATTGCAGTGGTTGTTGTTGGCACTCGTCCGTTGATTGTTCGTCATCCTGCCCGTCGTCACAATGTTATTTTATCCGGATATAACTCACTCCTTTGCCAAGTGAAGAAGGATGCTCGCAATATCTCCTATCAATGGTGGTTCAAACCAGTCAAGTTCAGTTCCTTCAAGGCATTACCAAATGAAACGTTTTCTCGACTTAGTTTTTCTCCAGTGAGAACCTACCACGAAGGATGGTACTTTTGTAACGTATCCAATCGATTTGGCCACACCAATTCGAAGACGAGTTATGTTAAAGTATTGAATTTCAGTCTTCCAGTACCAGCCGCCAAGCTATCGTTGACCGTCATATCAAAGTCACATAGCAGTAATATCACCGCATTTTATCAGGACACCCTAGCTAAGGTCTTGGCATCCCGTTTTTCAGCAACTAATAATTACAGCTCTCAGCCGTCAGAAGAACGGATCAAAGGATTACATCCAACCGGTTGCAGAATTATTACGCGACATAACGACAGATCTAGCCGCACAGAAATCTGTGATTGGACATTCAGCGTCGTTGGTGAGAATGTAACGTCAAACGCAGTCTTAAATAGTACGCCATCACATCAGATAGATAGAATGATCAGGGCAACTTACCAGCTGAAAAGCTTAATTGGCCAATTAGGGAACGAAACCAATGCAGACAGGATTACCTTCTCATTGGGCAAAACCAACTATTCTGTGGAGAAGAATTCTTTGAATATCATGGCGATGTCGCTGATTTGTCCAAAGCGTCAATTCTTGGTCGAAAATGTCTATAAATGCGGTAAGTCATTTTCACGTTTTAAACGTGCACAACTGAGGTTTGAAACAATTATTTTGCACATTATCAACTTTTTAAATTCTAAATTATTTTTAACTCTCTAAAAACAAATAATTGATTAATATTAACCAAGTCTTTTGAAACTTGTACACAGACTACATTTTATTTATCTATCTTACACAGAATCAATTTTATAACCTTCACTTAATTTAGCTTATTGCTATCAAATGCTATACTGTCACATTTAAATATGTAATCGCAGTTTTCATGCTGTCATTTGTGAAGCTGAATTTTTTACATTGTTACTGCTACTGCTTATCTTCCAGTTGATTGTCCACCTGGGTCTTATGGGACACTGCAGAATGGCGTGGCGACGTGCAATATTTGTCCTCGTGACTTTTACCAGTCAAATCCCGGTCAAACATCTTGCATCAAGTGTCCTGAAGGATTTATAACCGCTGGGCAAGGCGCCCACGATCACAAGCAATGTAAAGGTAAATGAAAATGCTAATTAATTTGCAGTCAATGAAAAAGTAATTATTATTCACATGAAAAATAGTGAATTCTGGTTGGTTGAGAGGAGTTCAATTATTTTATTAATGGTATTTTAGTACATTTCTCCAGTTAGGGATCGGTCATTATTTACGTTTTTCTTGGTAAGAATTTTGCCGATCCAAACCTTAAATGTGATTTTTTTCCCAACCTCAAATATCAATCAAAAAATGAACACCCACTACCGGCAAAAAAAAACTTTACCAAAGGATACCGTTCAGTTGTCACACGTGCCCTTTTGCACTTGTACTTTCTTTGGAGATACTGTAGCTACCATTTGCCTCCTGACAAATCGGAAAATGATCAAGATAGTGATTCGGATTGATTCACATATTGTATTAACATACGACTGTTGACACTTTATTCTTCAATATTTTAGTGGATCAAGCTTTTGAAAAGACAAAATATGTTATTACCCAACCCTTGAGTTGTTTTAGTTTTCATTAACCCAATCTTTTACTCACTAAAAATTTTGTTAATCCAATTCTTTTCTGTTCGGAGGCACACCCGAAGATGAAGAAACAAAAATATTCAAAATGGCCGTGATAAAATATTATAAAAATATTCACAAATTGGAACTGAGTAAAATTCATAATTTTTTCATGTGTAATTTTGGTACTGCTGTTCTCTTTATTTGATAAAATTCTCGTACTGTTATTAGCCTTAATGAAAATTTGGCGTGACTCTCAACACCCAATTTCCATATTGGAGTATTATTGAGATTATTAAAAAATATTCGTCAAAATTATTTTAATATCTACAGACTTGCTGTGTTTTCCGTTAGTTCATGTTTTAATTTTATTTAAAGATTTGAAGACATAGTTTGCTTTTCACACATTCTAGACGAAAATAAATTCTTTGCTATGTTTGTTTTGGTGAATAATTATCACGCTGATGTACTTGTCATGACAAACGTGTCTGGTCAATTGGAAATCCAACATCTGAAACCGACAGAAAAAGTTGTCAAAAGTAAAAAATGGAAGACAAAAAAATGGTTGAGTGTAAGTGCAGTCGATGCTACCACCAACCGAACGGTTGACATCAATGAACACTCGGTCATTCATCTGGAACCAACGATTAAGGATCTTATATCGTTGAATGTTCTCTATATCCAAGGTAAATAATACTTGCTTAATCAACATGCATGCTTGGATAGCTATATATCCGTCCTTCGCACAACCGAGCTTTGTATACAATATTATTTATTTTTCCTATTTCTTCCCTAGCACCAAAATTGGTGGATCCAAATATGAAAACAGCTTCGACACTCACAACTCTCCAAACCAATACTTTTACAACTCCACCTGACATCCACTCAACTGACGGTGCTCCACGCAAAATTCCCGCAGAGAAAGTTGTTTCAACAGAAACTGTTCCTGGTCGACCTTTGACAGCCGAATTTGCGGAAGATTTTAAGGGTTCTTCCAAAGTAACTGAAGAAAATGGACAACACGGTTGGTTCGAACAGTCCTAGATACTATACTTCCTTTATTCATATAAATCTTATTACTTAATTTGATTAGTGATTGTATATTGATTCAACTTGATTGATTTGATATAGGCGATGATTGATTGTTATAATTGTGCATAACGTTCCTCTGGTTTAAAATATTGAGATTATTTAATGAAAAATAATGAATAATTTATTCAAAATTATTTTAATATCTACATGCAGACTTGCTGTGTTCGCCGTTATTTGATGTTTTATTTTTTAATCTTATTTCAAGATCTTAAGACATAGTTTGCTTTTCACACATTCTAGACGAAAATAGATTCTTTGCTATGTTTGTCTTGGTGAATAATTATCAAGGCGATGTACTTGTCACGACAAACGTGTCTGGTGAGTTGGAAATCGACCATCTGAAACTAACAAAAAAAGTTGTCAAAAGTAAACAATGGAAGACAAAGAAATGGTTGAGTGTAAGTGCAGTCGATGCTACCACCAACCGAACGGTTGACATCAATGGACACTCGGTCATTCATCTGGAACCAACGATTAAGAATCTTATTTCGTTAAATGTTCTTTATATCCAAGGTATTAAAATAATACTTATTTGCTCAATTTACACTGAATTAATCAACATGCATGCTTGGATAGCTATATATATCCGTCCTTCGCACAACCGTGCTCTGTACAGTATTATTTATTTTTCCTGTTTCTTTCCTAGCACCAAAATTGGTGGATGCAAATATGAAAACAGCTTCAACACTCACAGCTCTCCAAACCAATACTTTTACAACACCACCTGACATCCACTCAACTGACGGTGCTCCACGCAAATTTCCTGCAGAGAAAGTTGTTCCAACAGAAACTGTTCCTGGTCGACCTTTGACAGCCGAATTTGCGGAAGATTTTAAGGATTCTGCCAACGTAACTGAAAGAAATGGACAACACGGTTGATTCGGACTGTCATAGATATTATGGTTTCTTTATTCATATACATCTTATTACCTCTTTTGATTTGATTTGATTCAACTTTGATTCAACTTGATTGATTTGCATGTTGTAATTTGATATAGGCGATGATTGATAATTAATAAAATAGATGAATTTAGATCTGTACTGTCGATATTATATAGTTTCAAGCTGTGGAGATCCACACTTCAGGTATCGTAAAATGATATAATTCTTAATGACAATTATGTGTGTTTTACTTTCCAATCAATTAGTAATCTGATCAAACCTAATCACCTTTGGAATGTATTTTTAAAATATACTACAAAAAATCTCTACAACATTGTACAATAACATTCAATGTTCTGATGTCTGAGGTCTGTTTCAAACGTTGCATTTTGCATGTATCAAATTCAATAGCTTGAACTATGTACATGCGAAATTCGACGTGTGAAACAATTCAATTCGACGTTAATTAATTGAAATTCTAAAACTTTAAATTCTACCGGTGAGGTCGCATAATGCGAGCAAAGTAGTACGAGGTGGTTTTATACGCCGCATTTTGCATGTATCGAATTGAATTTCGGTTGGGCGTGGCTTTGAAGATTTCACGTAATGAAACGATAAATCTTTGGATATTTTCCCGACAAATTTAGGCTTAAAATATTCTGACGACGTTCTTAAACTTCAGAGTACAGTAACCACAATGTACTCTTGGAGTTGTCTGTAATATATTCATCACAGCGAATCATATGCTTCCATAATTTCCTCTGAACGATATTCTTTGAACGATCTTCGGTATTAGTTTACAGATAAAGAGCAGAGCCCAGCAAATAACTTTAAATCCAAACATAATAAAAGTAAAAAAATTATTAGCTAACGTTTCGTTGTTTACAATATACAACATCCTCAGAGCAATCTAAATGAATTTACAGGGTATGGTATATAATTATATTTACAAAATAATGGTTTAATATTACAAAACGGTTACATAGTTTGAAAGTACAAATGAATAGAAAGAAAGGAAAACAACTTATCAGTGACTAGTTAATAAGTAAAGATTAATGTATGGTTAGTATAGTTAAGGTTAATATTACATAACTAAAATAACTCAAGAGGAAGATCCCACTCATATCCGTGAAAGCCTATTAATATCTCAACTTAACCCTGTCCTTAATGCTAATATTAGATCTACCCCTCTTGAGTTATTTTAGTTATGTAATATTAACCTTAACTATACTAACCATACATTAATCTTTAATTATTAACTAGTTACTGATAAGTTGTTTTTCTTTCTTTCTATTCATTTGTTCTTTCAAACTATGTAACCGTTTTTGTAATATTAATTAAACCATTATTTTGTAAATATATATACCATACCCTGTAAATTCATTTAGATTGCTCTGAAGATGTTGTATTGTAAACAACGAAACGTTAGCTAATAATTTTTTTACTTTTATTATGTTTGGATTTAAAGTAATTTGCTGGGCTCTGCTCTTTATCTTTTCCGTCTGGTGTATCAATTGCCACAATCTTCGGTATATCTTGGTAAATTCTTTAAATTCTGCCTAATGTTCTTATAAAAAAATTTTTTATTTGTCTTAATGTCTCAAGCTTTACGTCATTTCAGGCAACGCTCAAGCCAAATCACAATGCAACCTAATGGACTCAAGAGGGAACTGGGATTTGCTTATTATTGGTCTGGGAAAATTGAAGCTACGATTGATGGAAAAGTCCATGAACGTTGCATTGTATTTTTTCGGCTCCATTGTGAGTCAGCACACGGCGGACTTGGCGGGTCATGTAAGTGTATTCCATGCTACACGTCAGTATTTAATTGCACAAAATGACAAATATTTATAGACTTCTTAATTCGTTGGAACCTTTAATCACGCGGCAAACTAGCCGTAAAGAGAGCAAATGAACGCAGAGCTACGAAATCAACACAAAAACAGGGTGTATAAAAAAAACTGAACAGATTTGAAATTGCTCTCAATTTCGCAAAACAACTATTAGTATCCAGTTTTTGATATATACAGTTTCTTTGGGTACTTATAATGTAGAATAATGAAAAAAATTTCTCGAACTCAAATTTGTAAAACCGGGGTTCCAACAAACTAAAAATGGCTTGCGCACGTGATTTAAAAGCTTTAATTGTATTGTAAGTTAAAGGGGAAGTCAAGTCCGTTCTGCGCATCTGTTCTGCGCATAACAATGAGAGGACCTCTAATGTGAAAATTGCCCAAATTTCGAATGTTTCGAATTTTTCTGAACATAAACTTTATTTCATATTCATTTAGAAGCATAGCGAACCAAAATGGTGTTAGATATTCAGACAGTACATCATATTTTAAAAAATGCAGCAGTTCAAAATGTAAACAAACCGTTTGTTTACATTACGGACTTGACTTCCCCTTTAATGGGTGAAAATGTGTTGGGTGTTTAATTGCACGAAATTTCAGAAAATTTGCTTCAGTTTAAGCCCTTTAACTATTCACGCAACAAACCCAACAAAGTTTCCATCCATTAACTCAAAATACGATTAAAGCTTTTAAATTTCGTGCGCAAGCCATCTTTAGTTTGTTGAAAAAACACACACCCCTGGTTTACAAAAGTTAAGTTTGAGAATTTTCTTCCATTATTCTACATTATAAGTACCCAAAGAAACTATATATATCAAAAACTGGATACTAATAGCTGTTTTGCGAAATTGAGAGCAATTTCAAATCTGTAGTCAGTTTTTTTTTTATACACACTGTACATGAAATACATTTCTTTGGGTTTTCATTCAACCTGTTTTTTTTCAATTTCACATTTGGGACGGGGGTTTGGTTTAAAAGATGGGCGAGAAATGGGATTTAGGCCACCACTCCCCTCCCCTCGCGAACTCCTACCTCGGGACTCCATAATGAAGTAACGTACGCGTGGGCAGAATATTACGTAGGCACATATATTCCAGCTTTTTAAATGATAAAAAAACTATTTTAACGGCAATACAATGGACACAATGCAGCAAAGGTCGTAACTATAGTAATATAATAGACGTAAATATAATAAATTGCTTGTGATTATTATATAGTTTTAGAAATTGTAATTCAAGCCTCAATTTAGCCTGCGTAGCAGGCGCTATTTAGGGGGGAGGGCGAGGGTGGGAAAAGCTAGGGGGAATGCGAAGGCAAGAGCGAGGAAAAATGGAAGGGGCGACGCCCCTTCCATTTTTCGCCCTCCCCCCCCCCAAAATAGCGCCTGCTACGCAGGCTAGCCTCAATTACCTTTCATTGACATTCTCGATATTTAAATGGTGTCCGCTAACGAAAGGTGTCCGCTTACAATAGGTATCTGCGATAAAAGACTGCGTTTTTATACAGCCGATGTGTAAACAAGGTTCTGCGCAAAAGCATATACAGTGGTTTATTCACCACGAATTGACTGATAAATTTGTGGTAAGATTGAGCAGAAGAAAAGACGTACTCTTTTGGCTGAATCAAGTGGAAAATAATTAAAAAGTCTACAGCTATACGTATACTTTTGGCGTGAGCCCTTTAAACGTCCACAATTATGTTGCGTCAAATAGTGTTTTTACTGCTACTTGTATTATTAAAGCCGTACAACGCCACACGGCAGACGCAGTCGAACGTGTTTACGTTTCTTCGAACCGATAAGGGACTACCCGGACCATCGATGACACTTAAGCCCGTTTTCCACTAGGCGAATTTGTTCGCGCGAACAGATAAAAAGTAGGAAGCGATCCTACTTTTTCGCCGCGAATTTTTTCGCCGACCAATCACGTTGCCGGATTTCGGTTTTCGCTTCGCGTCGCGCGAAAAAATTCGCCTAGTGGAAAACGGCCTTTAAGGAGGCTCCCTACAGTTCCGTGCGGGATGTTCGCGGGACAAGTACGTGAACTATTCCACGCAACTGCATGATCAAAACAAAACAAAAATTGACCATGCTTTTTTTTTAAAATAAAGCTATTTCTGAAAGGTTTCTAATGGAAAAAAGCGTTGAATAATACTTCGTTTTGAGTGCCAAATCACTTGCGAGTCTATACAGCAATTCTACATATGATACGAATATCACTAGACCAAAAAATAGCTACGAAATAATATTTTTAAATTTTTTTATTCACTGCCAACTGACTCAACTGTAAAACATTTGCAAAATTGTATACAAACGTTGTTTACTTCTCAAGAAAACGTTCACGTTTTTAGTCGTGTTTCTACAAGATTAAAGTGATTATATGTAAACAGAAAAATATTTCAGTTTCATAGCCTAATTGTTCATTTTTAGCAAAAAGTACAAAACCAAACATGAAACAAAAAAACACGTCCACCTGTTAATAGGCTGTTACAGCTCATAGATTGAGTAAACGGCAGGATTCAATTAGCTTCAACCTTGTTTTTATCGATTTAATCCTTCACAATAATCCTTGGCTGTCCATAGCACTCAAATAAATCGAAAATTTGACAAAAACAAAACAGTAAAAACAACATTGCGGCTCGATTTTGCTGAATGAAAACTCGTTCTGCGCCCGCGTACAATCTTTTACTAGTCAGCGACGCTTTTCAATAGGGGAATTTCTCGAGTTACACGAG
>CACRXK020002087.1:0-46387 GCA_902702795.2 Paramuricea clavata
GCTTTGAAATTCCGGATATGCAGCATGCATATACCAGTACTTTTTTAAGATAATTACTGACCTTTGTGAGAAATAGGTACAAGTTCAATTACAATTTGTTATGTTAGTTATATATTATAGTTTCTATTTTTGAGTGATCTATTGCCAGTATGTATAGTATAAGACAAACATGCCCAAGCTTTTCCTTGTCACATTTTGAGCTGGGTTGTTCATATTGAATAAAGATCGCTTGGGGGGGGGGGCTGACAATAAATAGATTTTGTTCTTCATTTGCGAACTTGTCCAATAAAAGTGGGAAAGGGTGTTATATCATACCAATAAGTTGCATTGATCACAGCTGTTGAACAGCAAAGCATGCATGTTTGTAGATAAGATTGTACTATATCTATTATAAAATTTAACTACAATGAACATATAGACCTCTACTCATCCGTGATGGGAAAGGGGGTTGAAACAATCGCAGAACAAGTCTGCAATTGAAAGACAATTTATTTGTCGACAATCCCTGTTAATACAAGTATAAACTATAAGAGGATTTTGTTTACACATTACTGCATGTACATCATAATTATATGAATTATATATTTAAAATTTCTACATGCATGTCAAATTGAAAAATTCCACAATATAATAACATAGACATGTGCTTTAGAAGTGGTATTTTCAAAAATCAGCATCAATGATGCTGATAAAAAATAAGGGCAGACAAAATCAATTTAAGAACTGTATTTCAATAATAAAATATACATACAATTTATACACTTAAGTAATGCATATAGCCTTGCCAGTCAGGTTCTTTAAAATAATTAAAGTTGTCGTCTTTTTTATCCAATAATGAGTCCATTATAGGCTATAATTTATGTATCAAAGGATTCAAAGCATTCCTGTCAATATTAAATGGACTTTTAGAGATCTATCATAAATAGCCAATCTTTGATTGTGATTCATCTTTTTAAATTGTCAATTTTCATACTTTCTTCCGTTCTTCGAATCCCTTCGATAGACAAGATTAGCAAAATTATGTAGATTGCCGCCGCCAGTAGGTTAACGAAATTGTAAGAAGAATCTTTGTGTTTATATATTTTTTATTTCATATTCTGTATAACTTTTTCTGTTATATATTAACGACATTGAGAACTGTAGTGAAATAATTTCTTTTGTTATGTATGCCGATGACACAAATGCGTTTTACTCTGACAAATGCCTCAAATCTTTAATGCATGTTATGCAAAAAGAAATGAATGAAGTGACTAAATGGCTAAACGCCAATAAATTATCAATAAATACTAAAAAAACTAAGTACGTCATTTTTAAATCAAAAAATAAAAAATGTGACACTGATACTAATATTCAACTTAACAATAACATTATACATCAGGCTACTGCTGTCAAATTTCTAGGTGTAATAATAGATCAAGAACTAACATGGAAAAACCATATAAACTCAGTTGTCAAAAATATTATTAAAGCATCGGCGTTGATTGCAAAAATACGACATTATACAAACAAAAATACATTAAATGTACTTTATTATGCATTAGTTTATCCATATCTTACTTATGGGAATTTAATATGGGGTAACACGTACCCAACAAGGCTGCTAAAAATACTGAATTTACAGAAAAAAATTATCAGATTGATGAACTTTAAATCCTATCTTGAACACACTGAACCATTGTTTCAAAAATTGAAAATCTTGAATATCTTTAAGATTAATGACTATTTAAGTTGTTTATTTATGTACCGTTTTAAACATTTACAAAATCTACCTGAATTTGTTAATGACTACTTCATACAAAACAATGAAGTGCATCATTACAATACTCGGAATTCTAACAAATTGCATGTCAATTATAGTAGAACTAATTATGCAAAACATACTATTGTTAACAAGGGAGTTAAAATATGGAACTCTCTTGATAAAGGAACTAGCAATACTATGTTTTATTCTACTTTTAAGAAAAAGTTGAAAAGCCTTTTCTTGGAACATACCTAACGGCTTTCATTTGTAATCTCACATAATAAACTCTTGTGTATATTTATATTCAAATCGCTATATTTGTAAATACTCTTACTTTGTCTTTGACAAGATTGAACAAGCTTTAACTATTTTTATATAATAATTAATATTGTTAAACTAGGGGCCTTTGAATAAAAGCCTGATAGGGTTTCATAAAGGTTCCTAGCCCCTAATGTTTGTAAAAATATAGATTGTAAATATATTTAGCTTTATATGGGCAAATAAAAAAATATTCAAATATATTCATTATTTGCATTCGCCCTTCGCGAAGTTTGCTTGCACAGTGAAAGTGGCCATCGCCCCCCGGATCATAAAGTTACAAATTACGTAATCTTCAAGATTTGTGACGTCACGCAGTCAGAGTTTGCCAGGGTCCCACTACGGGGACCCTGGGTACGAGGTTGAGTTCGCTACTGACTACAGCTACTGCTTTAAAAATGTAGCGACTATTTCGCTATTTCGCTACTCTATAATTTTAGTTTTACTGTATTTGGAGCATCTACTAACTCAAGCTGAAATGTAACCTATAACAAATCGACTTACGAGTAGCAACAGTAAACACAAAGCGACATTTTTGGTAAGCACTACAGTGTTCAGAAGTGCAAATGGACAATTGAGTATTGATTTAAGCAAACCGTGTCTATATCATGCTATTCTATATCAAGTTGCTAACAATTTTAAAAAGTGGCGAATAGCGATTCGCTGTTTGAAAAGTAGTCAACTACTTGGCTACTTTTAGGCAAAATGTAGTTCGCTATACTACAGCTACTGTTTTAAAAAAGTAGTCAAAAACTACTGGCTACTTGAAAATTGTAGTTCGCTACAGTAGCGAACTACAACTACTTCGCTACTACCCACCCTTGATAATGGATCTAACATTGCGATCTTTAAGGGTTCTGGCATTACTGCACTTTGCAAAGAGAGGTGATTATCCTAGTGTAAATAGGAAGTAACGATTCATTGCATTCTTTCAATACCAAAGTAGGAGCCGGGTCAATAAGGCAGGACTTCATCTTAGAATTACTAAGTAGCTTCCGAACATCACTATCTGTCACTTGTCTGAAGGTATCAAATACCGACGTAGGACTTTTCTCAATAATAATGGGTGCAACAAGAAGATTCTTTGCTAACACGATTTCATCATGAATTTTTTCAATTTTAGTAGTGAAGTAATCAGCAAATGAATTGGCTAGGCTTTTGTCATCATGTTCTTTCGGATATTGTCGATCAGTATTCTTCTGTAGCAGCTTATTTACTATTTTAAATAGTAATTTAGAATTGGAAGAATTTTCTTCAATCAAGGCGTTGTAGTATAATTGCTTGGATTCGTAGATCAAGTTATTAACAACTTTACACTGGTTTACAAAACCTGCTCTATCGCTCAATGATTTAGACGAGCGCCATTTCCTTTCAAGTTGGCGACGAAGCCTTTTTGCTTCTGTGATATTGGCATTATACCATGGTGCCCTTGGACGAATGGTAATTGTACGTCGCTTCATAGGTGCATGTTTGTCCAAGAGAGAGCCTAAAACGTCTTCATAATTCTTGACCAAAGAAGACAAATCACTTGTGTCACTCATAAGATTTGATTCATTAATGTCAGAATTGAACGAATTGAAGTCGTGCCTCATTAGCCTCATTTATAGCACCGATGACTTGGATGAGAAAGCAGGTTTACATCATTATTTAAATCATGCTTGGATGGACATGCTCCACTTCAAAGAGTGAACATCACTCGACCACCTGCGCCTTGGCTCCAAGCAGAAGACATCCGCCTGCTCCAAAGCGAGAGAAACAGGTTGCGACATTCAGCCCACGAAAGCAGGTTAGAAAGTGTTTGGTGGCCAAGTTTCGTGGCATTGGAAATTTAATTAAAACCAAAATAAGAAAGGTAAAACGAGCGTTATCAAAAAGCATTGTCGTCACGAAAACGATCAGAACCCCAAAGAATCGATCTCACATCGACCCAACATCGACCTCTCATCGCATCGAACTCACAATCTCACATCGACCTCACATCCGCCCAACGTCGACCTCTCATCGACCTCACATCGACCTAACATCAACCTTTCATCGACCCCATATCGACCCTACACCACACCCACATGTCGCTGGAAAAAAATATAAATATATAATAGTGGACCAGATGGCGTACGCGGCTACTGGATATATAACTTTGCAATTAACCTACATGATAGAATTTCGGAACAACTAAATGTTTGCTTAGAGATGGGTGTAATACCTGAGTGAATGACAAAAGGTCGAACATGCCTAATACTAAAAGTCCAAAGCAAAGGTGGTCTAGTATCAAACTACGGCCCAATAACGTGCTTGCCTCTGATGTGGAAAATTTTGACAGGGATTATTGGAGAATGTGTGTACAATCATCTGGAAGAGGAGCAGAGTCTGTGGCCAGAAAAAAAAGGAGATCGTAGAGGATGTAGAGGAACTGTGATTTTTTAATAAAAACCTAAAAAGTCCCCCCTGCATGTTTCAATATTAAACAAGCTAGGCGCGTGACAACCTCGTACCCAGGGTCCCCGTGTTTAAAGGTACGAGGTTGGGCGCGTGATGCAGAAATGCCTGGAACTGAGGCCGTGCGAAACCTCTGTTCACTCGTAATAATGACAGCTATAGCGCTAATGACATACTATAGCCGTGCACAGAAAAATATATTATGCTGTAATACAGTCTGCATGTACACAGGCTAAGAGACCGTTCATTATTTATGGGAGGGGGGGGGGGGAAGAAACTGGGGGGGAACCTGAAATTTTCCAGATGAATAAAGGAGGGATTGCAATTCTGCATTTCTGGTAAACCAATTCCTGAAATTGAAGGAAAACACATCTATAAATTTCAAAAACTCATGAATAATTGGGAACTGACAAAAAGAAATCAGATTTACATAAACTTCATCTTTGAATTTCTCCTGTTAGATAATGTTGATTTTCCTAAATTACTAGGCCAATGTCAATGAACTTAGGGCATTTTTTAATTATATAACTACTGGGGCATTTACCCCAGTAGGCCCTTTGTTTGCCCCAGTACTCAGTAGTGAAGCACGATTAGTTTCAGATGAACTGGGCCCTTTCGGATCATTAGTAAAAAGTCAATCTTGTTGACTGAAAAGATGCATCTGCCTGCCTTCTCATATCCTCTCACATTCTCAACATTCCATCTTATAAATTTCAGAACAGGCAGGGGCGGCACTAAAGGGGGGATGTGGGCGTGGGGGCTGGAACACCCCAGTCGTCAGGTAGCCAGCAAATGAACTAATTCCAGCTGGATGGGGAGCAAAGAAACTAAAATATTCGAGTGACACTGATTAAAAACTAATAATTGTTGCTAAAATTTAAGAACAATTACGGAAAATTAAACAAACAATTGAAAAAGTTTAATGCGAAAAGAAAAGTTTAATGCGCGGAAATGTTTTTGATGTAGAAATGAAAACCCCTTCCTCCCCCCCCCCCCCCCCCCGTTCGCCAACAATTTTGGAAAAATAAATATTAATTAGCGTTTGAAATGAGTCGGCAAAATATCACTTACATGCGCCCCCCTCATTCAAATAGGGCTAGCACCGCCCCTGAGCACAGGTAACAGTGCGGGTAAAAGGCCCTCATCATTGAGACTTGGTCCCAGTAGCTGCAATAGTTCTTAAAAAATGCGCGCCCTGATGAACTTATCAAATAGATCGTTTCTGAAGCTATTCAAAACACTCTGGCACAGTACATGTTTCATCATGTAGATTTATTAAATTGGTGACTTGGTCTTGGGTATCGTACCCTGGTTGCCACAGGTTCTCGTATCTTCCGCTCTATTCCCGCTCGTATTTATTTCTTCGCCTCGCGTGGGAATAGCCAGGTAGGGTATCGCCGCGTTTTATAAATGGCTGATACTGAAAGATTGCTGTTGGTGCTTTGAATATTAATTCATTCCCCCTGCATTAAACATTTTCCCATGCAGGTCTGTATAGTACAACTTTGTTCTGGCCATCGTCGTTGCGTTGCCGTCGCTAGTGCGTCGTAGACAGATTTAGATCGAGGACGCGGACGTCAAAGACGACGTGAAAATGGCGTCAGAATGGCGGGGCATATCCATACATGGGCACAACACGCCATTTTCACGTCGTCTTTGACGTCCGCGTCCTAAATCTAAATCTATCTAATAATACCGGCATAGTAACTAACTTTCTTTTCCGCGGCTGCTCTTTATCCCTGCTGTACAAAGTTTTCAGTAGTTGCACACAAAAGGAATCACGAACAAAGATGTACATTTAAGTCCCGTTTGCAGGCCTTTACACTACACTCGATTTTTGGTACTGTACCACTTTTCTGGTTCTTGGACTACCTAAATAGGTATAGTCCAAGAACCAAAAAAGTGGTATGGGACCAATTTTATCCGTGCCGTACCAAATATTGAGCGTAGTGTAAACGGGGCTTTAATATAATGTGAATTGTACATTGTAGCACTGACACTGTACTATAAATATATGCATGCCATACTATAAATTACAATACTATAGCCGCAGAACAAAAAAGTACATGTGATAATCATTCACTGTGAACAACATGGTACATGCATCAGTAAAGTGATGCTATATAGTACATACGTAAAAACGCACAAGTTGTCACAGGTCTGTAAACAAGTTGTTACAAATCTGTTCACAAGCGGTCAACAAGTTGTCTTCGCACTGCTTGTTCCCAGTTGTTGTAACAAGTTTGGAACAAGCTGTTAACAACTTGTAAAAAGCTTGATGACAAGGTTGTTCTAACAAGTCTGATACAGTCATGACAAACAAGAGTGTTGCAAGGGTGACGACAGAAGGTTGTAACAATACTGCTATATCATAACTTGTATCGGACTTGTTGGAACAACCTTGTCAGTAACAAGCCTGATAATATCAACAAGGTTGTTACAAATTGTTAACAAACTAGCTTGTTCCAAACTTGTTGACAATTCGTGACAAGCAGTGCGAACACAACTTGTTACGGCTTGTTGACAAACTTCAGGGTTACAAGATGTGAGATTTTTGCGTGTGTATACGGTAATTATAGGCAGTGGCGTAGCCAGACCGACAATTTAGTCCCGCTATGCAAATTCAAAATTATCATCATTGTTCATTTCTTTAGAAATTGATTGTTTTCACAGTCAATGAATACGAAAATACGAAAATGTTAAGGCTAGTTTCCACTCAGGAAATTATCCGTGGATTGGAACGGACAAGAAACTATTTTTCTTTGTCTTGTGAGCTCTGGGTTGGAACTATAATGAGTTATTAATGACTTTAACACAAAGAAAAATGTTCATTGATAATTTTCCTGAGTGGAATACAGTGTGTATAAAAAAAACCTGAACCCTTTCAAATTCAAATTAGCTATAACGTATTGTAGTAATTTGACAGCTCTAATTGCTTTAAATTAATGGTTGGATAAGAACACTAGGTCCTGTACTCATGGGACAAAACTCAAATAAAAATTAGAAAATTTAAAAGAAATACAGTATTCCTTGTGTTCTTACCCAACCATTAATTCAAGGCAATTAGAGCTGCCAAATTACTACATGTACAAGACGTTATAGCTAATTTGAATTTGAAAGGGTTCAGTTTTTTTTAGACACCCTGTACAGTGCATTTTTTAAGGATTCTTTTGTGGTGGGGCAAAACTAGCCTGCTCACAGACGTTGTAGCTCTTACGCCAAGCGACGAAATACTACCGGTGGACTACTACCGTAAGAACTACAACGTCTGTGAGCAGGCTAGGGCAAAACTGCCTAAGGGCCCATTTTTCTTGCCCTCCCCCCAGGATAGTATGCGATCGCCGAAGGTGTGAGCCGAGTACCGCACAGCAGAGTTAGCTAGGGAGTCTGGGGGCATGCCCCCCCCAGGCTCATAAAATTTGGGTCTCTGAAATAGCATTCCCTGCATTCTGAGAACACATTTTAAAAAAATCTCAGCTTCTCGAAACAAAGTTTTAATGGTGAAATTTCCTTTCAAATGTTAAAGATGCGGTACAGTCCGTATGTAAACAAAGGCTTTGTTTACATTTCGGTATCCGAAATAATGAATTTTATTCGACAACTATTTAAATTTTCATGATTCTAGAGTATAATATAAATTATCAAGACACAACAATCAAGCTTTGCAAGAACATAAAATGAAATAAAAACCTAAATAAACTGTTTGTAAATAAAAAGAGGGTTCCTTTGTGCACATGCGCAGATCGGACTGTAAACATCCTGTGATCGCATCTTTAAACTCAATTACTCAATACAGGTCCTAGGGCTCTGGCTTTGGGGCAATAGGCCATTTCTTTTCCTCAGTGGTGGGGCAGAGGAAGGGGCCCAGTGGGGCAAATGCCCCACCAGTTCATGGTATTAAAAAATGCCTTGACTGCCTCTAAGTTTGACTATCCACCGGTTTATAGTGTTAGGTCTTTGGAAAACTAAGGAATTTCAGAGTTCTTGGCAAGGAATTCTCGAGTGTTTTGTATAAAGTGGTAACCGACTGTTTTCAAAGGTGGCAGAATAGCAGCCTCTGGGTAGCAGCGATTGTGTACATTGTGATTTCGTGTGTTATCTTTTGCTGGTGTGTTTTATCAGTGTCGACACAGATGTGCTCAAGATTAGGGTAGAAATAATAACATTCGTGTCAAACAGGGATATGGAATGCTGTATATGTTTGACAAGTATCACAAGTTTACACAAATACTTTTTAACACCGAAATATATCTACACTTCGTCTTGGATAATAAACATATAAGTTTGCGAGGTAAGCCAAAAATGACTAATCGTGTTAAAACGCGAGCTTACGCGACCAGAAGTATGTAATGCATTTCAAATTTGTGCACAATTTATTAGATGAAGAATCGCCGAGCACGCTTGAGTTATTTTCACGCCAGGTGGTGGCTTTTGCATGAGTTTTTATGCAAATGTCTGGTAATATCGAGTCATTCGTGCGTTGTTGTCTGTTCTTGATTATTCATTTGGGACAAAACCTATTATGGTTTTCTTCTCACGTTCTATTCGAGTGCGTTAAATCGACAGTTAGGGTATAGTGGCCAGAGGGGTATAGTATAATAGCAACAGTATAGAGTTTTACACCAATTCGCGTGAGAAACGTTTGGCGCCGTATTGAATTTCACCGGAGCAATTTCAATTTACGGTAAGTTCAAAATAACGTTGTGTTTGTTACAATTGTTCGATTTTGAAACAAAGTACAATTATATTTATACACAGCTTGAATGTATGTGTAGGTTATTATAGTAAAAGCTTGTATATGAAGAATCGAAAAGTATGTAAAAGTCGACCAGATTTCGCTTTCAAGTTATCAAAATATACAGTAGAATTAGGACTGTCTTTTCTCGAGTGCCTGTACACAATATATTCTACTTGACAATTTGACATGATGTATCAATTATAAGCGCTTGCGAATATAATTCGAAGTCGAAGATGTTTATAAATGAATAACATGATTTTCTCATAGTAGTCTCACTCTCACTGCTTTTTCATCAATGGTTTTGTTTGTTAGGTAATTTGAGAAGAGGAGAGAAGGCAATTTATTTGTTTATTTTTCCGAATTCTTTGCCATTCGACATCAAGAAATAGGCACATGAAATAATGGCAGTTTTAGGTGTCGGCAGATTTTTTTGTCTGCGAAATGTTTTGTAGAATCTGACAATCAGTGCTGGTGTACGTAGTTGATTTAGCTCACCAAGCCACAAGGGACAAAAATTATTTCGTTAAAATGTTGGAGTGACAAGTGACTCTGGGTGACAAGCGACTATTTATATGTCACCTCGGGCGATAGACGATGGCCATTTAAAATTATAAGAGAAAAATCGCGCCGTGCGAGGTAGTGAGCGAATTGGTGTTTCTATAATACCACGATTATTTCATCCCGCGAAATACACATTTATTCATTGCGTCATTTGTAAAGGAACAGTAGGAAGTTAAAGAAAGTCTCGTGATAGTTTAAATTTGTGTCATAAATAATAAATAACTAAATATTACACGTCAGTTGATATCGGACCAGGCGACATTAACATATACTAATGGTTCTGTGTTAAAAATTAAGGTTATCATATTCCAATTTTATTGTAAAGAATGCAGAATAAGGATTTAGTCTTCAATACACATGCAGACTGACTTGTTGATAGCTAGCTAGGTGGATTGCAGAATTGTCATACTGCAAATGTTTACAACCACACACCTACAAAACTTTGAATGTTTGCAACTCAAATTTTAATAAGACCCACAACTAATCAGTAACAATTATGAATGTAAATAAAATATGATATCCAGCTGCATAGCAAAATTATTTTGCAGCAAGCCAGATTGGGCCATCCTTCAAGATGAAATTTGTGCAAGTACAATATGTAAAATGTGTAATTAACCCATTATTAAAGCGCCGGCACTCTCCCCTTGACGAGTAAAAACGTCTGGCATTAGACAGAGTAAAATAATAAAGTAGGGTGCATCAGGGCACAATGTGACATGGGCAGATAGACCAGTTAACCTATTAAGCGCCAGTGCTCTCCATAGGCGGGCGGGGGGGGGGGTAGCCCCAGTTTGTTGGGCAGTCGGGCAATATTCGATCAACAGTCGGGCAATTTTGGTTTGCAATAAAAAAAAATGGGATAAATTCTGTCAATTTTGTCTAAAATTAAGTCAATTTTGTGGCCAATTTTGTGTTTTTTGGATAATTTGTGTAGTGTTCCGAAATTTTTTTGTGACCAAAATTTTTTTGGCGACGGGGGGGGGGGCACAATCCCGAAAAGCCTTTTTCCTTACGGTACGCCCATGGTGCTCTCCCCTTGACGAATAAGATCTTCTGGCGTTGGACAGAGTAAAATAATAAAGTGGGGTGCAATGTGACTCAATGGGTAAATGAACAAATTTAGGTTGCCAAAATATTCCAACCCTTTTATTGCAACAAGTTTCAGTCCTCAATAGTGATTGACTGATCATGCCACAATTGAAAATTACTTATTTATACCAATTGTTCCAAGTCAGACAGGACCGAATTGCTTGTTGGACTGGACCCACCCTTTTCCTAGCCCTGTGGCAGGTATAAAAGTTGTACCTGAGTGCTAGTCTGCTTTGGGTCAGGGTCAGGGTTAGAATAGAGTTGACTTTTATACCTGCCTGACTTGGACCCAATTGTTTAAAATCAGTTGAATGGCATCATTCATTTTATGGGTAAATTAGAATAGAAAACTTTAAGTGGCAATGTACCCAGATATGCCCACTTTATTTTTTACTCTGTCTAACACCAGACAATTTTACTTATCTATTGTAGAGTGCTGCCAATCACTGGGTTAATCAGTGTCTTGTGAACCCTTTAAGTGGAGATGTGCTCTGATACCTAACCCTTATTCTAATCCTAACCCTTTCCCTAATCCTAACCCTAAAAGTCTAAAAATAGTAACTCCCCCTAAAATGTGACTCATATGAGTAGTTCTGCATAAAATAGCACAAGGAACTTTAACCCATTGAGTCGCATTGCACCCTGATGCGCCCCACTTTATTAATTTACTCTGTCTAACGCCAGACGATTTTACTTGTCAAGAGGAGAGCGCTGGTGCTTAATTGGTTAACTAGCCTATCTGCCTATGTGTCTAGTTAACCAATTGAATTGTATTGCACTCTGATGTACATGCGCCTTACTTTATTATTTTACTCTGTCTAACGCCGGACGATTTTACTCGTTGAGGGGAGACCGCTGGCACTTAATGGGTTAACCGATTCCGATTGTCTACCACTAACACAATTATTGTCCCTGCAATGATATTCCAATTATAACCTAAAAAATAAATTTATCACCTAAAAATTAGATTCAGCAACACATAGAGTTTCGAAGTAGTTTAATTATCTTATCTTTAGGATGATGCATCTTAACAGATCACATTCTCAGTCAGATATAATTATAAATCCGGCTGTTATGACAAAATAAACTTAGTGACATTATTTATACCCTAGATGAGGTGGGATGCGTCATGAAATGTTCACCTTGCTCTATGAGACAGGGGGTGTCTTTGCTTTGTTGCAGTCCTGTTTGTAAATTAAAAATGTCTGCTGAATGGAAAAGTTTTGTCATATATGAAAGTTTATTTAGCTTTGCCAACTAGGGCAGGGTCACCACAACAGCATATACTTTTAAGTATTTAGGGGGTCTATGGTTAAGAGCACCATAAAAGGGGCCCCCCATGAGATTTTGCTCGATGATATAAGAATCTCCCACCCCACCCTATTAAGGTATAAATAATGAACAGTATGTGTAATATGTTGGCTGATGGAGGACTGGGTTTGACTTTGTTTGAAATATGTTGGACTCGTTTGAACACTATGTGTTGAGTAATGTTGACTGATGTTGGATCAGGTTTGACTTTGTTTGAAATATGTTGGCTTCGTTTGAACACTATGTGTTGGGTAATGTTGACTGATGGTGGATCAGATTTGACTTTGTTTGAAATATGTTGGCTTCGTTTGAACACTATGTGTTGGCTGATGGTGGACTGGGTTTGACTTTGTTTAAAATATGTTGGCTTCGTTTGAAGGAAGAGATTATTTCGCTGACCTCAAAGTGACAAAACGTAACAAAGCAACGGCACTAACCCTACTCCAAACACCAACTCTAACCCTAACCTAACCCTATGCCAAATTTGTTTCTAAACCAATCTTGAAGAAAAAAGTTTTGACGAAATGTCATTCTGAGGTCAGCGAAATAGTTGATACCTCGTTTGAACACTATGTGGGTTTTCACTTGTTTCCATCTACCAAACTGACGTTACGTCATTTCATCAATTTCTAAAGTTGTTTCTTTTTGGACTTTTAATTAATTTGGTTAGGCCTAGGGTTAGGGTTGCGATTATGGTTAGAGTAGGGGTAGGATTTGTTACATAGCCATTTAACACCTCTTCCATCTTCCGAAAATGACGTCACATCAGTTTGGTAGATGGAAATAAGTGCTGACCCACTATGTGTTGGGTAATGTTGACTGATGTTGGACTGGGTTTGACTTTGTTTAAAATATGTTGGACTCGTTTGAACGGGGCTTAACAATCAGTTTAAAAATGTATATCCTCGCAATGTTGAACCAAATATTTAGTATAATTATAACATACTAGAGGTAGACTGGTCTGCATTTCTTTATTTACAAATTAAAACACTGATGTTTGTAGGCGAATGATCCATGTTGTATCATCGTTGTAAAAAACACCGTTTTCATGCGTCCACACAAGTATCTAATCCGGCGTTAATTTCCTGAAACGAACGTTTGCACTCTCGAGACTGTTCTCAGGATGTTTTCCGTGTGCGTATTCGCCTAACACGCGTGGACGAAAGACGAACTGGTAAATAAAACGTTGCGTTTTTAAAACAAATCCTTATATGAGTGGACGTGCGAACAATTAGAAGAATCTATTAAATGTTGAAATATACATCTCAAGTTCCATCATCACTTTTGAGTAGAATACATCCATCTTTGGTGTGCAAATATTCTCTTTACTCTTTAGTTAATAGTGTTCTTGCGTGCGTAATTCGATGCAAAACATTGCCAATTTTGTTTAACCATGAGACTGATGAATGATCGGTCTCGGTGTAGAAATAAAAGTAGTTTGAAGAGTGTCACTCAACCTATATTCTATAAGGAAATCATTTCTAACTTTCGTGACTAATTTGACAAAGTCAAAGGGCGTCCGCTCGAAATTTCGAGAAGGGATTTGTTTTCTATGATATATAGATTGAGTGCATAGCTGATCAGCTGATGTGTTCCGCATATTTACAACAATTTCTATTTCAAATTTTGTTATTTACATTATTTTCTCGTTTATTTAAAAGACAATGATGGCTACAGATACTTCTATAAAAAAGGATGGTCTTTGCTCGCTGACGGCACAGAAATTATCAGAAGACCCGCAAGGATTTGCAGGACCACCTGGTATATACATCAAGTTTGAATCACATAAAACCCGTTGTAGACGTAGTGGAAAATTCTTAAACATAACGTACATGGAGAACCGAAAAAAGTTGTACTCTATATGTAGATCAATGTAGCTGCCTTGCTCACAATAACAATTACTATAACAATCTTCTTTATCGTTTGCATTAGCTCGCAACCATCCTGACTACCCAGCAGAAGACTTTTGTGAAACAGAACCAATGGAACCGCATATGATCAAGATGCCTTATCCAGACGATCCGAATATGAAAAGGCTTACTCACGATATAAAATTTGCTCATAAAAAGTATGTAGCTACTATGGCTTGAAGAAATGGAACAGTTGCAAAAATGCAACCGACTTTCTATAGCCTATAGGCCCTCGAATCAAACCTACGGCCCTGTGATACTCGCGGTGTGGTGCTCTAGCGCTCCAGTGTCCACTGTCCAGTAAATATCGATATTTTGGGGCATCTTGTTTGGTAGAATAGTAGATGGGTTATTTGTGGATGGAATGAATGCAAACTTACATACATGCATTCCAGTAGCCAAGAGCAGGGCCGCCATTTGCGCGGGACAAAACTTCCCAATCTTGTATTAAGTAATTTTAAGGCCCTTCGTTTCATTGGGGGCCCTTTTGAGTTGGGAGCCCTTTTGAGTTGGGAGCCCATGACAAAATGCCCCCCCCCCCCCCATAAGTTGATAGATGCATGTAGTTGATATAACGAGTAAAAAAGCAACACAAATTGTTGTCTAATCGTGACCGTGCATAACAAATTAAGTCAAGAGTATGCATGCAACAAGTTTTTTATTTTTTTCTTTCTTTCAGGAGCGGATGGGGGGGGGGGGGTTGTGTTCTATATCTTCTAAATTTAAAATATCTGGGGGGGGGAAATCTTGTAAAGATTTTCGTGGATAGGAAATTTTTCAGCAATAACTTGTTGATCATGTGCTTCTCCTTTCGACAAGTTTATTTTTATTTTTGTTTTTCGTCTTTCAGAGGGATTGAGCTAAAAAATAACGAATTTGGTAAGGTATGGACAAACATTCAACAGAAAAAGGCACATGCCGAAGACGACACGAATAAAATGGACCAAGAGTTAGCGAACAAGCTAAAAGAAAGATCACGAAAAGTAGACGAGGTAAAATCCAAAATTATTACGAATAATTAACCCACACTGATCAGAATTTTTCCATCGTTCCCCTCAATTTTATCAGTCCCCCCCCCCCCTCTGGCCAGTCACTGCTTCGTTGCATCAATCGCGTTCAACTAGTCGCGCGCACTTTGGTCGTTTGAGCTAATTCAAAACTGTTAGATGCACTTGATCCTTTACCATGCAACTTATATGTATATATAATACTATATACTATGTTTAATTAATTAAACTATTAATATTGAAAGTTTATACTATGATATCATGTGACCCTAAAAGAGCATGCATGCAGCTTTCAGCTGTTAATTCAGATGAACCTGGATTAGTCGCAAGACGACATGCAGGCATGCACCATTTCAAATAATTATTATAGTATACATATTAATTGGGTGATTTTCACTTAAAATTACCTTATTCGTGACAAATGAGATTTTCACTTAAAATTACCTTATTCGTGACAAATGAGATTTTCACTTAAAATTACCTTATTCGTGACTTATGACAAATGAGTGCGGGCTATACCGTCCTTCCAGTCCTCTGCAGATAGTACTCTCTAATACGGACAGTTTCCTATATGTTAAAACTGACCCAACAAAATGCTCACCTATATATTTTATTTGAGAGACTATTATGCGGGCACGGACAACGGACAGCGGTGCCCTGGAGTGCAAATAGAATACTCATAACCGGGCTCTTAAGTAAACCCCGTTGCTCATGACAAATTTCAAAAATGACACAAACATAAGGGCTTTATTCACTTATCTTTAACTGAAGATTTGAAAACTAAAATAACACCATTACACGTGACCCAAGAGGAGAAGGCTTTGATTCTGTAGTGTACATCATAATTATGTATTCATGCTGTTTAGGATAAAGAAGTAGATGAACTACCACCGCCGCCAGAATTTGCCCAAGTTCAACTACGAAAGACGGGTTCGAGAGAATTACTGAATATCGAATAAAGGCAAATTTTGTATATAATAACATGACATTACAATCAGGGGCGCCGGAGCCACGGGGGCAGCGGGGGCAACTGCTCCCCTTGCCCAAATAGTGCGGGGGCAGCACGGGGGCAACAGGTTGCCCTTTTTACCGGAACTGCACTTCGAAATTCGTGCGTTATTCACAAGAATTGGAATTTATAAGTATTTTTAAGCAACGCTTAAGCAATCTTTGCTTAATTTTTAACCAGTTGTAGCAAAATTAATGCTAAATCAAGCAATATACGTCCGTTTGCTGATTTTATTTTGCGCCCTTAGCAATGTGCAACGAATAAAATTGTTCAAAATTAATGGCGAAATTTGCCGACCCATAATAGCCACAAGTGATCGAGTGGATCATACAGTAAAGGTTTAACAAATATTGCCGCCCAGAAAAAATTATGGCTGAGAAGCAAGTGCCCTTTTGAAATGGCTGCCCCCGCCGCATCACATTGCTTCCGGCGCCCCTGTGCAATCTCATTGAGTTCCAGTGCAGTCTATTGAAGAAATTGAATTTTAAAGTTCAGATGGGTATATATATATATATAGTCTTCGAACATAGACCTTAAATATATTTAAATTTGTTGTTACATATAGTCGAAGTGTTGGATGTCGTACAGTTTGCCACGTGTATTGTGTGTTGGCGTGTTCGGAATGCGAATTTGCTTGCAATCACATTAAAAACGCCAACTTTTATGAGGACATTTTAACTCAAAATATATTACTAATTTGGTTATATAAAACGGTTAAAGAATACGAAGCTCATTTCATGCTGTCACGAAAGCAAACTTACTCCTTGGTGACGTTCTGAAAAACGTCTACACACTATAAACCTTCTTCATTATTACATTAACAATAATTTTTACGGCGTATCCAAGTTTTAACGAGCTCATTATTCATTAAAATGCGACTTGGCATCCCGAAGCCGTATTGAAGTGACCTTGTTTATTCAATCGCGAGTCAATAATAACGAAAAAGGGGATATGCAGTGGGTATAAACCGTGAAATTTGAGGCAAAGCCGCGCCTTTGGTCAGGAAAGTAAATTAAAGAAGAGTTTCCCACTATAATCCATATCCCACTTTCCTAAGTTTTCGTTTAGTTTGAATATTTATAAATGAGATTTTATTATCGATCGACTGGCGAACATGCATAAAAGAAGGGCGTTTTGTCACCATCTTGTTCCTTACGGTGTGTGGACACGTCTTAGATCACTTCAATATGGCACGGGCATATATTTTAAGATTAGTGAATAGTGTATTTTTACACTGGAGTTGAAACGTTTTTGAACTGGTTAATTTTTTTGGATTTACGATCGCTTTGATTTCTATATAAGTACTATAGATAAAACATGAGCAGCCGATCTGTATCTGATATACAAACTCGAGCCGAAGGCGAGAGTTTGTATATCAGATACAGATCGGATGCGAATGTTTTATCGTACTTAAAAAATGACCCGTCTTATAAGTTCATTGGCGAAGTAATTTTAAAAATAAACATTCTCTAAGCCGAGAAAATCAAAGCTGAATTTATGTAAATCAGGACAAATCTTTAACCGATTTACAAACATTGATTAAACATTCATTTCTTTTGTATTTTCCTCGTGAATTATTAATGAATTTTTTAATCTTACGTAACACCGCCAATAATTCGAAAAACTTTTTCTCCAGTGGAAACGTAGGCTATGGTGTAATTCTCGAAAAATATAGTTACAACTTGTTGAAGTCAGAATTATTTATATAACAATAAAAGTATGTTTAGTAACAGTTCTGTGTGTTATATTTTCATAAACTTTATAATCTACGACTACATGTAAAATATTGAAATTCATAGACACAAAAAAGTCGACTATTAAGGCGGTTTTCCACTAGGCGAAATTTTTCGACCGAATCGAATGTTTCATGAGCTCTCGAGCAGAACTAATTGTAAAAAGACAAAGAGAAATTTCATTTCGGTCGGAAAATTCCGCCTCGTGGAATCAGGCCTTTAATGTCGAATAATTTTCGCAAAACGAAAACACCTAATACAAATGGTCGGTGGAACTCCGTGGAAGGAAGCCTAAACAGTGCTTCATTTTAGTATTCCAAATGCCATATGGTGATAAGCATTGCCATATTAATGCTGAAAAAAACGAATTCATGAAAATCGAAATGAGGGTTAGCCTGAATTTCAGATGGACACGTCAACGAGTGGCCGTCTGAAATTCAGGCTAAATGATGGCACAAAAGCTTCCCTAAAACGACCTATTATATCACAGTTTATAGACTAAGAATATAAACTGTGATTATATTTATAGACAACCGTCTATCTCTATGAATATAATTGATAACATCACTTGTACTGATTGCTGGGGCTTACTGGAGAGTTACTAGGAGGAAACTGGCGTTAGTCGCATAGACGGATTTTCATATTTTTACTGGGGTGGTGCCAGAAATTTTAGGGGAGTGAGCCGTGAGCAGGTGACTGAAGCAACACAAAGTGTCACCAAACCCCAGTAAGGTCTATATTATAGGGGTGGAGCACTAGAGCCGCGAGGGGGAGTCGAGAGAGCAGAAAACAAAGTATCCCTGGAAAAATTTGGAAAAAAATCATGATTTCTAGCTTCGAAAAAGTTTTTTGAAGTTGTCATATCAATGGATTTGGCATGTCCGATTGTCTGTTGAGACTTGAGAGAGTTACAGTAAAGTTAAATGAACCTGTAAAAGTGTAAACCCAATAGGCCAATACACAATTATGCTTTCACTTTTATAAAGTCCTCGACATTGTGTCGTTTGAATCCGAGTACAATTGATGATGCAACTTCCGATGTAAATAATATTCGGGGCGTAAAGATTAAATCTAGGCAAGTCTATTTCCTAAAAGAATTAAAAACTAAAAATAATGTTCGTAAAAATTCCAAACGTTCCTTACAAGGAAGCTATTTGCATGACAAGGCACTGCAAACTCTATACAGGGGAGATAATAGAGTTTCAAAATTTTACAATTGCTCCAATAAACCAGTGAATGCAAGCGAGGAGCGATTAGTTTCAGTGTGTTGCACTGTCTTTTTCTGTTCGAGTGTACTCCTACGTTTATTTTGTATCATCAACACTCTGCACGTTCGAGTGGACTATTTAATATTTTTCATTATGCCGAATATTGGGGGTGGGTGGGTTGAAATATTTTTGGAGGGGTGGACATTTTGTTTGTGTGTGTGTGTGTGTGTGTGTGTGTGTGTGTGTGGGGGTTATAGCTAATATTGGGGGGGGGGGTAGCACCCCCTGCACCCCCCCCCCCACAAAATCCATCTATGGTTAGTCGTGCAAATTATTTTTGCATGGTAGCACTTTTTCACATGGTATACTGAGTCAGTCGAGTAGTACTAAGGCATCTTGTAATTAGATACTATTAGAGGGTGTTTCTGGCTAGCGAACTACTATTCAGTATCACTAAACGAGAATAAGGAGTGAAATCATGAATGGCATTTTTTTTCAAAATGAAAAAGTTGATCTTTTGGATTGAAAGTGTCCCGCCCAGGCTGGATTGAAGGTGTCTCACATTTCCAGCGATATTATTCTATTCAGATAGGCAAAGATCAAAGTACCATGTACTTTTAACTTTTAGATTAGGTAAAAATTGCCTCAGACCACAAGAAATATTGCAGGATATTTTCGAATTTCGACCCGAGGTATTGGGCAGATCCAACCCCCATACTTCGAGATGCTTCAGCGGCGTTTAGTCGGGTGGTATCACGTTTCATCATCAGGGTGAATCACGCGTACTACAGCAGGCAAGCACGATGCAAGTTAGTTATTAATCTTATTTAAAATAAGGCGGCGTTCGGAATTATATGAACATAACTGTCAACTAGTCTCCAGAATGCACAATTGTACCAAATCTGGGATTTCAAATTTTTTTCCGGGGGAGTAGGACCCTCTAACGTACTTTAGTATTATGCTATGCAATTGCGTGACTCTTGCGATTTAATGGTAACTAGGCAGCTATACTACTACAATTAATCAATACAAAAGACTGCTATCAATCTGTTATCGCTGGACATTTGTTTTATTATGGTTAAACAATACATATAGAAATATTTTATCAGGGTTCATATGCTACTGTTCCCCGCATTCCATGCGTAAGAAATCAACAACAGAAACGTTATTCCTATCAAGTAATTCCTTCACAGTGATGGTCTCGTCCATAAGATAGTACTGTTCCTCCAACATTTCGCCTTTATCAATATTTTCACCTGCGGTATCTTTGCTTGAAATACAACTTGGGTTCATTCCTACAATATGTTGACTTAAAGAGGTCGCTAATGTAGCCAATATTTCATTCCCAATATTAGAGGTAGTAGGTTGTTGTATGGCAACTATTGCTGCATACTTTCCCATTTGACATCCATCAATATTAGAAGTAAACGGCCCGTGAGTGTATCGTCCGATTACGCAATCTTGCTCGGTTGTCATAGTAACAGCACGTTTTAACATAATTCTCTCTCCTAACCGGCCTACAACTTGTAAAACAAGATCATTAACAGTTTCGTCAGAGTTGGACAATTTCATTTCATTTAGTTTATGAGTAAGTAGAACTTCACGAAAATGTGTGAATGTTCCTCCTAAGTCCAGTCCTCTCTGGACGATCATTTTGCGATGGGAAAGTGCTGTAGCGGTTGACTTGGCAACCAGGTCCTTAAAGAAGTCATTCTGCGCCACGAAATCAGTTTCACAGCATATCTACAATAGCACAACAAAATAAACAATTGACTCATTAAATTGTATATACTTCAAACTACACCTACAATCCTAACCAAGATGATTGGCACATTTAGTCTAGTACTTTTAAAACGCGTACATGCGTGTTGAATATGTTTTCGACCGCAATAACAGCAGTACCAATATCCCGAACGGTCTGTGCTAGAGTGTGTAGTGCTAGTAATACGAAAGTTGCCGAATTGATAGGAATCCCTATATCAATCCGCAGCTTTCTTAATATCAATATCCCATTTCCTTATATACAATGGTTGTGCTTGGTGTGATAAACTTGCAATAGTAATCATTCTAAAAAAATTAAAGTTTGGATGAATGAAAAAGCTCATCTATGTTTTGTTTAAAATTATGAAAAAAGTCGTTTTGTTGGTTAAATTCGAGTTTTGCTGAAAAATTGTGTTAAGGCGGTTTTCCAGTCCTTTCATGAAAGTGCTCATGCATGCACTCGCAGCGAGGAGCTTCTTGCGAGGACTGGAAAAACAGGTGTATATGCAGCCAGAAATGCAAAATAATAAAAATATAATATATACATAATTTTGCCCTTTTTTGAAAATTACAAACAACAATTAATTCTTGAATAATAAATAGGAATAATAAATATGAATAATTTTTTTCTGTGTTGGTGTTATGTACTCAGGTGAATATGATGTTTGTGTTGTTACTATGAGTGTTTAGTATAAATTTCCAGGTGACTATTGATTTTTCTGCATTCTGATTGGTCAAGATTCACTGTCTCTGAAGTGATAGTCACTGGTCAGTGACTATAGCTTTTTTTTCAAAATGGCTGCTCGTTTTGCCGTAGTAACAGAGGAGGAAATTGCCAAAATTAAAGAAGATAGCATTCCGAAAAAAACCAAACAAGCTACAAAATATGGTTTAAAAATATTTCAAGGTAAAATATTAAACTTTACGTGCTTTTATTTGGAAAAAAACTGGCTTAGTCGCAACGCGACACAGAGCCGTGTCTGAGATTTAAATTTTGTAAACAAACTATTTATAGTGAAAATAAATTTATTTGTAGTGAATTTTTATAAAGTTGTGTGGATTATTGTTTGTAAACACCTGGAAATTTATACTAAAACAATTAGTCGCCTCAGGCTCGGTGATTACAAGCCTATATTCACTTCGCCTTCGGCTCAGTGAATATAGGCTTGTAATCACCTCGCCTTCGGCGACTAATTGTTAAATATCCACACCGGGCAAGCTTATAAAATATGCCTGGCCATGGTGGGAATCGAACCTACGACCTGGTATTCCAAAGGTCGTAGGTACGATTCCCAGCGTCGCAGGGCATATTTTACAAGCTTGCCCGGTGTGGATATACACTCAAAGTAACAACACAAACATCATAAATATGAATAGTTCACACACTGTTTAATAAATATTGCGCCTGGTAACTAAATTAACCGTTACCAGCCTATTAATTTTAAAATTTAATTAGAGATGAAAGATCATTTGTTTAGCAGAGCCAAATAAAATGAAGTTAAAGTGCATGCATATACAATTTTTGTTAATATGGTTTTAATTTGTCTCAAATTGTTTTTTTAACAAACATTTTTTACTAATTTTGAAAAACAAAAAACATTTAGGTCTTTAAGATGTTTAGGAATATCTTTCCAGAGGTCAATAAAGGCAAACGAAGTAATTTGTTTGCCATAGTTTGTTCTGACACGTTTTTTGTGTAAGTTTTGTTTAGATAAATATCTGGTGTTATAGGTACATGTACGTCACTAGTATACTGGAATAAACTGTCAAATATGCGTGGCAATTGGCCTTTGTGACAAAGATGAGTATCAACACTGAGAATTTCCAACATGTTTGAATATGGAAGAGCACTCTTGGTGAGAGGTCCATGTGTTATTGCAAAGAACATAATCCTCATAACTTATAGTTTTGCTTTGTTTGTAACTTTTTTAGGTTGGACTTATAGCCATAGGTACTTCCCCAAGCAGTAACAGCGTAGGATATATAAGGGTATATGATATTTAAATTATGATTACGCGGAAAAATGCACCACACTTTCGGCTCAAAAGTGATGCATTTTCCCGCGCGTAAATACCAAAATACTCAAAATTAGCTAATTCACAGGGCTATATTTTTGTACTTTACAACATTTCGCAACCAAATTTTGCAATTTTACTAATTTTAGGATGCTCGTTTAAGCTATAATGACATACTGTAGATTTCGTCCTTGCCTAAATAACAAAATTAGTTGATAGCTGCAGTCATCCATTGTACAGTATGTTTTTGTATACGCAAATCCGAAAACGTCAGCAGATCCATGCATGCACAAATATTATTATTTTGTTCTAGCTGGCTATAGTGTCCATGGACTCTGTCATGCAACGTCATACATATACCTCAACCATGGCAGCATGATTGTTTTCTACCATAACTCCAATCACACCTTCGCCCGTTTTTCTCCCTTGTAATTTCTCAGCCTTTTGCCAACCTTTCTTGATCGCTTGTTCATCAAGCCATGCTTGGGCAACCTTGATATCATTGTTATTCTCTAGCAAGGCCTCTCGGCATAGTGATAAACCGTAGCCAGTTTGTTTTCGAAGGTTAGCCAACTGTTTTGCATCCACTTTCATTGAGAAACATCGTCGTTTATAATGATTGAACACTTGTTTCCCTACAAGAAGATATAGACAATTAGTCTTAATACACTATAGACCCAGTCTAAATCTAATACTTAAATATTTTATTAATACTTGGAGAATCATGGTGGCATCTTTCTGTACCATACTTAATAAGCTGACAACCAGGCCAACCTGGTGAGTGATCCTTTATGTTTCATGTTCAGATTTCATGTTCAGGTTGTGAAATGTTGCCTCTTTCAATTCAGATCTCAGCCAATGGTCCACCAGTCTTGAACTGCATATAAACGCAAAGTAATTTCTACTATAAAAATAACTAGACTAGCTATAGTATTACACCCTACATGTACGTACACTGCAGCTATAAAATTAAGAGCTGTCCTTTACATCTAAACTGAAGGCCTCAGAATTAATGAAAATCAGACACATATTACTAAGCAAAATTTTGGCAACCTGAAATGAAACCAGCTATAGATTGGCAAATTTAAGTTTTCAATATAATCTGCTTGTAGCAAACTGCATGTCAACATATCTATAGCCCTGAAGGTAAGTTAGGGTGCTACCTGACCATCAATGCCGCTACCTCCACATTTTGCTACCATCAATGCTACCTTCACATTAATTAGCTGAGCTGAAATAATGATGTTTTTATTCTTGGGCAATATTAATGGAAAAAAGCCAATGACAAGCAACATGATTTATTGATGAATACAGTTAAAGTGTGACAATACATTTCTAATCTCAAGATTAAAAGCAATATATTTTTAACCCACTGAGCGCTAGCATGCACTCTCTCCTTGGATCTATTTGGAGCTATTTGGAGCGGGTAGCGGGTCGCGGGTAAAGGGAGCGGGTAATTAAAAAAGGAGCGGGTAATTAAAAAAGGAGCGGGTAATTAAAAAAGGAGCGGGTAATTAAAAAGGAGCGGGTAATTAAAAAAGGAGCGGGTAATTAAAAAGGAGCGGGTAAAAGGAGCGGGTTATTAGGAGAGGAGAGGGTAATTTGCCAGGTGCTAAGCGCCAGTGGGGAATTTTAAAGTAAAAAAAGACATTTATTTATGAAAGTGTAAACAACATTACTATGACGTGCTGAAAATACGTACACATGCACTAGCGCAACGTTTTTGGGTCACCAAATGGACAAAAATTATTATAACACAAGTGCTACTCAAAAACCTACAGTCTGTCTCGGGGTTTATGCATCACTAACTCTATAGAGCAAAGGAAACTATAAACCATTTTTACTATTAATTTATCCGAATTTCAAGTTTTTAGTCATCCGGTTTTTATGTTTTAAAAGTATTTTTGTTAACCTATAACTAGTCTAAACCAGTGAGCTATAACAAAACTGGAACGATAACTCCAGAGATCAAGTCCTACGATTGGTTAAAGCCAAATTTGAAGCCAAGCTCAGGAGGGGCGCGGGATAAATAACTTTCAAAAGGACTAGAAAGAGTTTCGAGGAGCAGGAAATTCAGTCAAAAGTTTGTTTTCGAGCGAAAATTAGCAAGAAAAAGTACTTTTTTATCAAAAGGTTTCAACTTTAACATTCAAAATTGGTTTCCTGTATGGTATTTTACATCCACTAACAGCAAAAACTTCCTGGGTAACATTTTCCTATTCAAAATATTACACAAGATTGAACATGGCGAAAAAAACTTCGCACTTTGACTCCCGAGAAAACAACTTTAAAACTGCTCTACGTTCTGGAAACACGTTTTGTATTAAATTTTAAGTATTGTTGAACGTTTTTAGCTTTTCTCCTTGTTGAAATACAGCTATTTAGGCTAGTGCTCAGATATCTTTTCGGAGGCGTACGTACATGCTTTACGTACATGGCGGCCATCATAATGGCAAATGATTAAAATGATTCTGTTGGCAATTGTTGAAATAGTTGAATAAAAACATGGGACATACCTTTAGAATACAAAGAACTGATCTTTCAAATAAAGAGGTTAGGAATGATGAATGATTTGAACGATTATAAATGCCTTCACAGTAAATCTCGAGCGTCGTCCAAGAGAAAGCAAACAGGCTCAAGTGATTTGAGTGCCGACGCGCACCTGGGAAATTACCCGCTCCTTTTTTTAATCGGCTATCGCTCATATTCGACGAAAGTGAGTGGAATAACTGTTTTATTATATACACAAGGTCTGAATTCACAGACTTTGCTTTTCAGATATTTTCAATATTTTTCTATTTTGTTTATGTATTTATCTTCGCTCTTTCGGCTGATTATTTTTTCAAAAATATATATTTTTAACCATTTTAAATTTTAAAAATTTATTTGCTAACCTGAAAACAAATTGTGGGAGTTTTTCGTTGTGTTTTTAATCCTGTAAAGGTTATAAAAAGCGACAACTTGCCGTTTTCTCGTTTGCAAAACATCGTAAATTCAGTTTGGCCGCCATTTTGTTTTTCTCTACTAGCAGGATATGAGCTAATATCCTGCTAGTAGAGAACCAATCAGATTGCAGAATACCTCATATCCAGACCTTGTGTATATAATAAAACTCATTATCTATGTTGGTCAACGTTTATTCATAAATCTGGTCCTTCACCGTCACGTGTGTATTGTATTTTTACCCAACTAACCAATTGCAATGTTTTAAGAAAGTCACCTATCCGTAACTCGAACAATAGAGAAACTGGAAATTGCTATTGGTGGATTTCGTAAAAATACAATACACACATGACGAATAAGGACCAGATTTATGAATAAACGTTGACTAACATAGATAATGAGTTATATTGTTATTCTAATGATCGAGTTTCACAGCCATCTCCCCTTCGATAGGCTATGGCTTGAGACAACAAATTTTCTGTTGTTTTCTGCAGTGTCAGAATCATATAATTATTATATGGGTCTGAAACAGAATTGAAACACTACAGTTGCCCATGATGTTTGTGCACTACAAGACTCACTACTAGGGATGGGTGATACCAGCTTTTTCATTATATACGATATTTCCTCGATATTTGCCAATTTGGTTCGATATCGATATTTTTCCAATTCGAACAACCACAACAACAAGAGATTATTTTCATCTCGATTTTTTTTCTGTGGTGTCATGTACTCACTCCAGGTGAATACTGTATGTTTGTGATCATGTTACTCTGAGTGTATATCCACACCAGACAAGCTTGAAAAGCATCTCACCCCCATGCACCTCCTCAAAATGGGGGCTCTGAATATTCAATGGAGGAAGCTTCAATTTTCCCAGGGGGAAATCGGGGAATTTTATGGGATTTTCAAAACAGTGGCAAAAGTTTGGTGTTTTATTAATAAGGGGGCTAGTAAAATATCCCATCGAGTAACTTCCAAAAAATGCACTCAACAGGTTTTCAAATTGTTATTCCCGAATGACTATGAAGGATAGAGATCCACTTCTTAAATTAGGGTTCAAAAAAATTTTCCAGACAAATAACAAGTATAACATGGCCAAAACCAAATTTAGGGTTTTTTCCACCAAAATCTGTACAATTGTGCACCTATCAATGTTAAGCCCCACAGGGGCAGGGGGGGGGGTGTGTCAAGCATGGGTGGGGCATTTGATTTTTTGAGCAAATTTTCAATCAAATGCCCCATCGTCGGCCAATAAATATTGGTCAAAGCCCCACCATTTTGCAATAAATTGTAATAAATACTATATTAATAAAAGTCATTCGGTTCAAATTGCCCCAACTCAAATTCAAAAGTCATTCGGTTCAAATTGCCAAAATGCTAATCAAAATCCTCAGGGTGGGGATGCAATTGATGATCAAATACCCCACATATGCCCGACCCCCCCCCCCCACAGGTGGAATATTGATAGGTGCATTAAGGCACAGAATAAGAAGTTACAGCAGAAGCGTAACTCTAGTCGTTTCCCTTATTGTTTTACATCCATGAAAATTTTAACTATCTCACGCCAATCCACGTCATGCATCCTGGCTAGTACAACCGGAAGTTTTTATAAGGTTTTGGTAGGCACAAAATGCCTGATTGATGACGAATCGCTTGTAAAAACACGGACAAATACTTGCTTGAGTTACGCTTCTGCTGTAACTTCTTATTCTGTGATTAAGGTCTGGAAATTTCAAATTACCACAATCGACCAAAATTGACGAAAAATTACCACGGTAGTTCTGACATTACCATAGTAATGCACCTATCAATATTAATCCCGGGGGGGGGGGGGTAAGGGTTCGGGCAATGGGTGGAGATTTGATCGTGAATTCTATCCCCACAGGCAGACATTTGACAAAAAAATTTTGCCCGGGTGCAGGCGACTTGTCATTCAATCCATAATTCAACATGCGATTTCAGTACAAAGCCTGGACCCTAGAATCGAGAAAACTGGAAGTTCCGGAAACTTTTTTTTCCACATCTGCTTCTGTCCTTTTGGAATTTGAATACAGTACATAGTCTGGATTCTGGGGATAACATTTACGATGCCCAGACACCTTTTGTGGCCCTTTATATTAAATGTTAAAATGTTTTGCCTTGATCTATCCCCTGGGTGCATCTGTTTTGAAACATTTGATTATCTTTATAGAATGCCCCACCAGCGGGGGGCATTCTAAGGGCCATTCCATTTAAAATTTTTAAATTTTCTGTCAAATCCCCACCCATTGCCCGCACCCTTACCCCCCGAGATTAATATTGATAGGTGCATAATTACTACAAATTTCCAATTACCACAATCCTCCAAAAATGACGAAAAATTACCACGGTAGTAATGAAATTTATACCACATCTGGTCACATTGGTAGCCATCTGAATTTTAGCTGATATGTTTATTAAATAACATTTTCTTGTTTTGTTCTAGTATAAATTTAATACTTACTGATTGTTGTATTCCAAATTCGACTTGATATCAACGATGAGCAGGTCATGATAAAAGCAAAGTGAAAAAATATTGAACGTTTGAACAAAATATTGATCACATGTATTTCGAAACATGTAACTGCTAAATACTTTATGTAAGATCCCATATTGTCCTACCTTCAATTAATGCATCGACCGAAGCGCAAAGCGCTGAAAATTGCTTGACCCAGTTGACCGTAGCAAGTTGAACGCGGTGCCCAACGCTCAACAAACTCTGCTGAGCTACGAAGTTGCATATGGTTCGAGTAGGTGATATTCGAACGCTACACCACCTAGTAAATTCAGGAACCGCGGAGCCTGTTTAAAAGTGGGGGGGGGGGGCAGGATAGCACGTGAGATATTGGGCCATTCCATTTAGTATGCGCACCCCCTATTGAGGTTTGTGGATATCCAGGGGGTCCAAAGAACAAAAATCCATTAGGATTTAGGAGAAAGAAATTTTTCAAGATATATCCATGGGTAAATATAAAAAAATCCAAATGGAAAAAATTTAAACAAAATAAATCCATGGTAGTAAAAATATGAAATGTTAAAAAATCCATGGCAGTAAACAATTATTGATACAGTAATAGTTAATCCATGGTACTAAATTGCAGCATTAATGTTATTTGTTTTTTTTGGGCTAAGTACTGAAATTTGGTATGAAAAATTGAGATAAAGTACCTGGAAAGCAATTGCAACGTACTCGTCCCGAAAATTTTTTTACCTAAAAAGTTGTCGACGGGGGGGGGGATGTATTAATTCTATTTCAAAGAACAAATGCAAAATATCCATTGAACAAAATCCAAAAATCCAGGGGGAGAAATTATGTTACCCTCAATAGGTTAACAAAGGTTTAGAAAATCCACGGGAAATGTTAAAATCCACATACCCTATTATTAAAGCAATATCCAGGGGGTATTTTTTGAAAACCCTCAATAGAGGGGGTGCGCTTAATAAACGGAATGGCCCATTCCAAGCAGGCAGGCTGGATTTATCCGGTAATTTTTTATCCACCGAAAAAGTGGGGGGGGGCATGCCCCCCGCTGTTCCGCGGTCCCTGTAGTAACCCTAACAAGCTTTCGTTGGTAGGGATGTAACTACCTGAAAAATATGCCTAGGATGTCTAATGCTAACCCTAAAATTAACATCCAAAATTCTATATTTAAGCCTAACCTGAGGGAAAATAAGCTATTGCGAAAGCCGGGTTGAGAAAGAAAAATTGAAGAGCCGGCCACGCTGGCTAAATTGAAGGATTGTTGGTGCCCAGCCCAACGGAAGAGTGAGAACATAACACAAGGTTTTTGAATCAATTAAAGTATATACGACCCCCAATAAGTTAGCGCCTCGTTCTTTAATTAAAAAGCCCCCTTTATTTTTATCCCAATCCAATTCATCAATTGAGATTGCCCAGTATAAATAAAACGAGATTTATTAAAGAACGAGGCAAGTGTCAAAGCAATCACAGCTCGAACCTTTAGTGGGTCTTAAAACTTCACTTGACCACTTCTTTGTCATTTTTTCCACCAAAACAGGTACTTGAATAACTGTTCAAAGAAATGCGAGAAAGTTGAAAAATACAAGCTCGAAGGGTCAACCATTCGATGAATTCTAGACAAATAAGTTTGCGTAATAAACCCAAATTTTAGCTGGAGTACTAACTGGTACTCAATTTTTTCATTCATTCAATATACATTACAGTTTTTATTCAAGGGTATCTATATTATTCTTTTTTTTTGTAATAACATTTTAATTTTAAAAATATACTACCGGTAATCCCTTAGGATCCTTTGTTCGGGGAACGTCATATTCTTAGTATTGGCTTCAGCAAGTATTTACCAGTATGGCAACTCTGGGTTAGATTCAATGCTTGTGTACTGTATCTAGCATATTTTAAGATTAGAACCTGGGACGCCTGAACAATAAAAAAGCGAGGTTTGCATGATCTCATCAAAGAGCACTACAGAAGTATTGATTCAGTCAGGCAAACTCTCCAAAATAGGTGATGTATAATGGAGGAGGCAGGTATTACTACAACACCCCTCCCCCCTCAGTTCCAGCGTCCCCGATCAGTGTGGAATATTTACAAAATTGTAATCAATGAGATTGCGCAATATCTGAAAAGAACGTCAATAAACTGTCAATGGAGAAGTCTAAAGTTATCATTGAACCCGGATAGCAACGGTTTATGAGTTCATCAAAATACTTATATTGTTGGATAAATTTCTCTTGCATGGAACGCCATACAACCTGTCGAAAATAAAATAAAATAAGATGTTTTGAGTCACTGTTATACCCTCTAAACTAATTGGTCAATAAGCAAGGCATATTTTAACATATGTACTGGGGGCCATTTGCCCCCCAGGCCCTCCTGTTGCCCCCCCCCTCCTTAGGCCCTTTTAACACATTTTTGTGTGAAATTATGAAATGTGAATGTATATAGTAAGTCTTTGTCTGTATTTTTTATCATAGTTAATGAGAGTATATGAAGAAATTCTTACAGTAGCTTTGAGTTAAAATATATGTTGAAAGACAAGCACATTGCGAGTAAAAGTGTTAAACATTAACTTGTTATAGTATTCAGAATTATTTAAAATGCCCCCCCCCCCCTCCAAGTACTAAATAGCAATTTTGGAGTCTCCAGATTTCAAAATTTTGAAAAATATGCCTGCATGGCCACGGTGGGAATCGAACCTACGACCTTTGGAATACTAGCCTAATATGCTCTGCCAACTGAGCTACGCGGTCAGGACGGTTCGAGTAAGTGATATTTCGGAACTGCATGAGTCTAGTTCCTTCCATATCAATGCAATCTA
Source organism: Paramuricea clavata (assembly GCA_902702795.2). Classification (NCBI taxonomy): domain Eukaryota; kingdom Metazoa; phylum Cnidaria; class Anthozoa; order Malacalcyonacea; family Plexauridae; genus Paramuricea; species Paramuricea clavata. The sequence goes on from CACRXK020002087.1 coordinate 31,102, forward strand.
GTAATCATGATTTTTTTCCGTGTTGGTGTTATGTACTCAGGTGAATATGATGTTTGTGATGTTACTCTGAGTGTATACCCACACCGGGCAAGCTTGAAAAATATGCCTGGCCACGGTGGGAATCGAACCTATACGACCTTTGGAATACTAGCCTAATGCTCTGCCCAATCCAGGTCGTAGGTTCGATTCCCACCGTGGCCAGGCATATTTTTCAAGCTTGCCGGGTGTGGATATACACTCAGAGTAACATCACAAACATCATATTCGCCTGAATACAGTACATAACACCAACACAGAAAAAATCATACTTCAATGACAAACCTGAAGTAAATTTTCTTCTTCAGATAAATGTTTTTCAACTTTCTTATAGAGATGTTCCAAGCCTTTCTTTATCTAAAATATAAAAATTAACATGGGTAAGAACCGTAAGATTGTCCACAATTTCTTCAAGGGTGCAAAAAGAAAATAACATGACTAATTAAAGTTAATAAAATATAAGCTTCTTAGTAATAATTATAAAACTGGGAGATTTGTGAAATATTATTATACGAAATAAACAACATCATTAAAAATGATGAAAATATAAAATACATATTTAAAGTGGAAGTTAAGTCCGTATGTAAACAAACGGTTTGTTTACATTTTGAACTGCTGTATTTTTTAAAAATATGATGTGCTGTCTGAATATCTAACACCATTTTGGTTCGCTATGCTTCTAAATAAATATGAAATAGAGTTTATGTTCAGAAAAATTCGAAACATTCGAAATTTGGGCAATGTTTACATTCAGAGGTCCTCACATTGTTATGAGCAGAACCGATGCGCAGAACGGACTTGACTTCCACTTTAACATAAAATTCTGAGAGGGGTGCATCCTTTCACCATCACCAAAAATTATGGGAATAACGCGAAGCCCATTCTTCAAAAAATAAACCCTGTCCTGGCTTATCTAGCTTACAGCATTGAATAAACAGGTGAGTTTTATACCTCTTTCTCGGGATATTCCTTTATCGCTTTCCTCAGTTCTTGTTTACTGAATGCCAGTTGGTAACCTATTTCTTCCGCCTTTACGCCACTTGACAACTTTTCTTCAATGCCGTCAAAGAAAGTCTAAAAATACAACAAGCTGATATTAATTATTGATACATATACAAGTATATCGCATAAGTTGTGACGGCAGATGCTTTAGCAATTGACAATAAGTTGTCCAGTGATTCATGTTTTTTCCATGTACCTCAATGAGTTTTATCTATTATTTTACTTTGATATCTGGAGAGCGTAATTCGTGACTGGTCCCTGTAGTATATTACTAGAGAGATAACCAGCTACCAGGAGAAACGTATGGAGTGCAGTACAGTCCTCCTGTATAGCACTTTTCTCACAAGAATCTGAGGCCAAATTATTAAAACAATCACTTGGACAAATATACTATTACTACTACTACTAATATACTACTACTACTAGTACTAATATACTACTATATTACTAGTAATTACAAATATAATATACTACAATATTACTAGAGAGATAACCAGCTACCAGGAGAAACGTATGGTGTGTAGTACAGTCCTCCTGTATAGCACTCTTTTCACAAGAATCTGAGGCCAAATTATTAAAATAGTCACTTGGACAAATATACTACAACTACTACTAATATACAACTATATTACTAGTAATTACAAATATAATATACTACTATATTACTAGAGAGATAACCAGCTACCAGGAGAAACGTATGGAGTGTAGTACAGTCCTCCTGTATAGCACTCTTCTCACAAGAATCTGAGGCCAAATTATTAAAATAGTCACTTGGACAAATATACTACCACTACTACTACTAATATACTACTATATTACTAGTAATTACAAATATAATATACTACAATATTACTAGGGAGTTAACCAGCTACCAGGAGAAATGTATGGAGTGTACTACAGTCCTCCCTCCTGTAGAGCACTCTTCTCACAAGAATCTGAGGCCAAATTATTAAAATAGTCACTTGGTCATTGTAGTATCTATTTGCTATTACAAGACACTACAAGCAACCAGGGTATTATGACCTGTCATATCAACAGTCCTCTATTCTCCAGAGGACTCTGCAGTACTAATTTGAACTGGCCGAAACAATAACGATCTCTGCCTCATCCGATCCACCCAAAATGTCTTGCTATTTATACCCTGTCTTGAGGGACCTATCACTTGCATTTATAAATCTTTCCCGTCAACGTCATGTGATATTTTGAGCTACTATAGTACTATGTAGTCCTGTCCTGTATTTTTCTATCTTGTTGAGTTGTTGTATGGTACAGGCACGTCTTACTGTTCTCCTCAAAATTCAATTCGCTCATATCATTTACCATATTTACATGTCCATGGATCTAGCACAACCGATCCAACACAAACAAAATGCTATTTTGTCATGCTCTGCATGTGTAGGTCCTTAATTCCCACATGCACTTTTGTTAATTACTTTCTCACGTCCGCTATCAATGTATTATAGTCTTTGTAGAACATATCTTTCTATGATGTAACCTACGAGTTATTCTATACCCTGTTTGTATATATTCTTCACTGTAGTTTGTACATATTCATCACTGTAGTTTAGCAGTTCGAAGTGGTAAGTCTAAGAATCTTTTGCTTACATTGAGTTTTTCCATCGGTCGTCCAAACATATACGTTGCGTACGTATTCATATGTTCAGTGTACTGCACTTTTGCTTGTTTCCTTTCACCGTCCAAACTAGCGATTTTTAACCGTGATAAAACACCTAAAAATGAAGTGGTGGTTCGAATGAAATTTCTATTGCAATATAAAGTATACATTAATTGCGACGAGGGAACTTACCGTATAAGTGATGATAATTTTCTACAGAAAGGGAAGAAAGAATATTATTTTCACACAAATGTCAAGGGGTATATATTCATTGTTAGTAAAGATACAGTACTGGATATTACCTCCAATTTTACATGCAAATTATTTCAAGCAATAATTTAATGTTGAATACGAAACTTATACATGTGAAGAAATCAATCATTTTCTGACTTAAATAACAGTACGCTGAACATGCAATAGCTAGGATATCATTGAATAATAATTATGTCTTCGTGGCAGTTTTCACTTTGTTAATTCCAACAACCATGTAGTACTTATACTATTGACTCAACAAGATAAACACTGTTTATAAACAAGACTGCTCAATTGTTAATTATTCATGACCAAAATACAAAGAAAATCAGCCTACATCGTTGTCTTCACTGGTGTTGCTTCTAAAAGAGCTTAGCCTACAAAGAGATGTTTGCGCAGGAGGCTAAATAGAGCTGTGACTGGCTTAAATATATCACGTCACTCGAAAGACACCATCCACCTGTGCATGCATGTGGCTTGTAATATATCACCACTCGTCTCGACCAATGAAAGGCAGAGTGAACCCAGATGATTATATTAATACTGTATACTTAATAAAACTTTTCTCATGTATGATATGCAACACAATTTTGGTGTTTCCAACCACTAATTAAAACTCCTCGCGTACCGTATTTACTCGTTTGAGCGCCGCGGCGCTCTTTAAATTTTCAGAGCTTCAGATGCGGCGCTCATTCGAGGGCGGCGCTCAATCGGGGGCGGCGCTCTTTAAAAAAACTTTTATTTGTGAATTATATCAAGAACTTTTAACAATAAAATAAACAAGTTTTGAATGTCTTTATCACTAAATGTCCCCATTTTGACGGTGGAAAATTATTACACTGTTTAGTGCGGCGCTCATTCGGGGGCGGCGCTCTTTAAAAAAAAATGATCTCAAATGCGGCGCTCATTCGGGGGCGGCGCTAGATCGAGTAAATACGGTATATCATGTATACAGCACAGACGTGAAAACGCACAAGTTGAAACAAAGCCAACAAAACGTGAGACTTACCAAATTGTATAACGTCAGCGGGCGTTTTTTGATTTTCAACAGCGGCTCTCTCAATGTTTTTAAACACGACCCCGACAAGATAACGATATGATTTATCCAAGTCGTTACGGCGGTCTGAATTCTTGAAAATCAATTCAGCGGTTTCTGCAAAACTCTAAAAAATTGTAATCGTATAAAATGTGTGTAAGACTCTGGGAATATCAAGTTCAATTTCTTTACGGGTGCAAGTTTAAATTCGGGTACCTATACACGACTAACAAAACGGTGTTTTGGTGCCGTCAAAACAGGATAGGCCCTTTAAAACTACTCCATTGATAAAAAACGACAACTTTTATAAGTGTTGAAATAACGACCAAAAGTACAGTACACGTTCAAGGCCACCAACGATTGCCCAATTTGCGAGGCTCAGTCTGCAACGAAAGATACACTTTACAATAATCCGGCAGCATACCTCGAATTTAGAAACAAATGGCAAAATACCACATCTACTTTTCTTTGGAACTTTCGTTTCTTCAACTTGTTTTCCAAGCGCAATCTAAAAAAATAACGAGCAGAAACTTTTAGCATAATGATCTCACAAAATTGATACAACACAACTTGATTCTTATCGGTAATTGGGCCATTTGAGACAAGGCCAGATTAAGCAAATTCAACTCCTTTGATGCATGCACAAATTAAAAAGGAATAGTCTAGCAGGGTAATGGAAATGGTGACAGAATACCGACAAAACACTGGACGACAATACCCCCACGACGACAAAACCCTCGTCAACAAAACTCTTACATGACAGGAAGCGACAAAACCCCCAATCACAATATCCGCAATGACAAAAAAACCTTGCAACCCCCCCCCCCCCAAGGCAAAACCCGTATACTAGATAAAACTCCCGATGAAAAAATCCAAGCAGAGCTGAAAATAACCGCCGGTTACCGGTCAATGACGAGCCAAATTTGTATGACGCCGATCATAGTGACTTAGTGACCGGTCACATTCAGGCTCTGGAAACGAGATTGATTTCCCGAGATATTCTGGACTGGCTAAATATTATGTAAATTGCATGTAAGCTTAGGATTTTCTGGGTAAAAATCTTTTCATGTTTGAATATTGTCACCGTATCGTCGCCAGCGAATACGATTTCACGAGAATGAGATCAAGCGACAACGCCTTATTACTAGTACGAGTCTTTTTCGTGTTTTATTGTTTTTGGTAGGGCGCTTGAGAGCTGACAACGTCGTTCCAATGTTTTTCCTATCAGAAATCTCGTTTATCCGATCACAAATGGAACTGAGCGGTCACCAAGACCTGATGAAAACGTCATTTTGAGCCCTTTCCCATCGTGAAGGGGTAGACTATTAGAAAAGTGATGGGGGAGGGGGGGGGGTTCAGCTTCCGTCTGCTTGTGTGGGATTCTTTTTGCGGAATTTTAAAAGGTATTTTTCATTGCTTTCCTCTTTGACGTTTTTTTTTCCTTTCTGTCGCCCGCCTCATCAATTTTCTAATGGTCCGCCCCTAATGTGAGTCATCGCTCATTGAAATGTTTTTCATTTTTATTTGCGTAATATAATTCTGAATACCATCTGGTCCGTTAGAAATTCTGCAGAAATCAGCTAACAATTGTTACTTCTTACGGCAATAGATGTAGGAATCACATGCCTTGATGGGCAAACACTTTATTTCCAACCACATTGTACGCTTACATGTAAATACTTACAATAAATTTATCGAACAATCTCTTGACCAAGATCAATGACTGAGCAAGCTGATGACTGAGAAATGATACATGGATACCAGAAGCCTGATGTGCCATAACGTAATCACCAATACGTACCAGCATGTACATTGTATTACTGTTGAAGATAAAACAGTATAGTAGTATAGGGCCGCTTCGGTGACGCAGTGGCTTTCACGTCTGAGATCGTGGCACAGAATAGAAACCGGACCAGAAGTGTCACTCCTATTTGTTTTGGCTGAAGGAAAACGTCCGAAATTTTTTTGCGTGCTATGACGCCATCCTGGAGTGCACCCGGCACTTTGTACCTATGTTTTCCTATGAAAAACTTCCGTGTACACTCCAGGATGGCGTCATATGATGGCGTATTTTCACGTCAGCACTCGTAAAATTTCGGACAAAATATCGTCTGAGTGACACTTCTGGTCCTGTATCTATTCTGTGATCGTGGGTTCGATTCTCGCACGGACTCATGTGAAAAGTGTCTGTCAACGCTCTGCCGAAAGACGTGGATTTTCTCCGGGCGCTCCTCCCACAGGGAAACAGTTTCCTTCCACAGGGAGAGTTGACAGGGTGGGTTAGGATGAACATAGTTAGGAAAGTAATATCACAATTGTTGTAAAGACAAATAGTCTAGGGAAGTATGTAAGTATAGGTAATAGCATCGTTTCGAGTGCAATTTGGATATAACATGCACGAGTGAGTTTTTCAAAGACCTCAAAATAGCACGAGTCCGAAGGACGAGTGCTATTTGAGGTCTTTTAAAAACTCACGAGTGCATGTTTATCCAAATTTCACGAGAAACCATGCTATTACTTATTAATAATTTACATGAAAATGTTCGAGACAATTGTAGTTTAAACTTACGCGTTTATAGCGAACATTCCACCGGCAAACTTTTCCTGGCTTTGTTATATCACATTATACAACGCTAACAGCTTGAAAATTCCACTCAACTATGTAATTGTTGTTAGTCTTGTTTAAGGTAAATGCTTTTCCATTTACAAATAAAGATAAAAGCCACATTTTCCACGCGAAGGCAACTTTTACTTTGTGTAGCGCGGCGCCATGTTTGTTTTGTTTTGAAGCAATCTGTGACCGTTACTTCTTTAAACTAAATTGCTTTAAACTGATTGGTTTATGTAATCATCACAATGTTTTTCCACCAATCAGATCAGTTTGTTACAGATTTTTGCACTGTGATTACAGAAAATTGCACTGTGATTACAAAAAATTGCACTGTGATTACAGAAAATTGCACTGTGATTACAGAAAATTGCAATGTGATTACAGAAAATTGCACTGCTGTTTGGGATTAACTTATTTATTTATTTATTTAGCTTTGCCAACTAGGGCAGGGTCACCACAACAGCATATGCCAATTACTGTGGGCCCTTTTTACCTAACCCACCCTGTCAACTTTCCCTGTGGGAGGAAACCGGAGTACCCGGGGAAAACCCACGGCTTTCGGCAGAGCGTTGACTTTTACTCTTTCCGCATGAGGACTGGGTTCGAGTCGCACTGAGAAGGTACTTAGTGAGATTCGAACCTGCAGCCTCAGAGGTGAAAGGCAAGTGCGCTAACCACTTGGCCACCGAAGGGTGCACTGAAATCAACCAATCACAGCCGAGTAATATCTTTATGTTAGTACTATTCTTTTGGAAATGTACAGTTCAATAGAGGACTTTATACACCCTATAATAGACAGTATACTTACAAGCTATCCAATTTATCACCAAAGTGAATGAAACTTTGAAGCTCTGGATCTAGTCCACTAAACAGGTCTGCCAAAATTATGCTACAGAAATAAAATAAAAATCAAGCTGATGAATTTTATTCTAAAAACCAGAAAAATGACTCGGTACATGTATATAAATAATTAAAAACTATAAACTAGGGGTATGTAAATACAGAACGCATTATTCGGCAGTCCCTATCAGGAATTTTTTACAAAAAATCTTCACCGACAATTGTTGCACATTTTGTAAGAAATATTAATTATAATATAATTAGCTTATTTTCCATAATTTTATCCCAGATAAAATACATCATGATATCCTTATATTTTGTAATTCTCCCGTCATTGGAAAATATTATAATTTCCAACACTTTCCTTAAGGTCATGTTACACGGTGCAATTTTTCTTGCAACTTGCAATGCAATTCTACTCTTGAGAGATGTAAAATTGCCAAATACGAGTCTTCATTACACTCCGCTGATGTTTTCTCAACATATCGAAAATTCTTCACTGATTTCACTAATTAACATCTCTCAAGAGCAGAATTGCATTGCAAGTTGCATAGACTGCGAGCAATCCCTAATAAAATAGAGGGATTGCCGCTTTAACTAATTGTCAAGCGTGTTTGATTAAGCTCCGCCTACTTGTTTATATTTCAAAACAGGGTCAAAAACATCTCTTGAAAGGCGCGGTCTCGAATGACTCAATTCGCTTAGGGTAAAACCATCAAACAACGTGTATTTAAATTCGTATTTAAATTCTCAAATTTCAGTTTGGCAAGTATGAATATTCATAATCAGAATTTGTTTGGCAGGAAACCGTATAAAGCAAGGCAAGGGGTCTTAGGGTTTATTGAAGGGTCTATTCTATAGACCGTGTGACTTTCTACGACAATGTTTTGACATAGTTTAATAGTTTACAGTAATAAAAAATTACCAACTTAATACAGCTATTAAGCTGAATTACATGGTTAAGATTTACAAGGAGTGTTTCTAATTTATATAAACTAAACCTCTATGCCTGTATGTTTACAAAGCTTAAAATTTAAACTTGAAAATTGGAAACATGCAAATGTATACGGATGCTAAAACTATGAATTAAAACGTTTAGAACTTGCGATTATGAATGTGTTCATGTATTTATTAGTCTTAATTATTGGAAAGTCAAAGGTTCTCATTGTTCTCAGGGATTAATGTGCAGTATTTGAGTTCAAATCCGGCAATAGTGCCGCGAAGTTTGTGATTTGGATCTTCAATGATTTCTGTATCCGTTCAATGTCTTTTATACTCAGGTAATTTGGGATTCCGTAATGAAAAACGGGCGATGCATATTCTACTATCTCGGTCGGATGCAAGTACAATAAAAACAAATCATCTCAGCAGCGGGTACATTCGCACGTTTTAACTATCGTAAAAAATGCAATCTTTTAGAGGCTTTCTTAATTAATGATACATTGATACTGTCAACATGACTATTCCATTTAAGATCAAAACAATACATACAATATACAATATACAATACATACATACATATTTACAAAGACATGCAACATTATAATGAACCCAAACTCCATAAACTCACCAAGTCACCATGCATGTATTAATTAGCCTAACTGTGTGGCATTCATCAACGACTATGAGGGACAGTTCGTTTCTGAATGGCGAGCTTTTATTCTTCAACAAGGCAACAAATTGAGGAGACAAAGGCTCAAAGCTTCATCAGCAGACGCATGCACAAATGTTTGAAAATTGGTTTCCTTGATCCCACTATAAGAACGGCCGAGTTAATATTTCCAAATGCGATCATCCTTAATGCAAAGTCGTTGGACCGTAACTGTTTACTGTTCATCAATAATGCTACGAAGAGGAACAACTTAAATACTAGAATACTAGTTGGGCTTGAACAAACCCTTCGAATATCTTCAGCCAACAGGAAACTCTTTCCAAATTCCGTAGGAAGGACAGCTAGAACATCTCTACCTTCAAGTAGGCACTCTATTGCAAGCGTTTGTTTCTGTAAGCTTGTTGTAAGACTTTCAACTACATACGTATCAATTTTCGTTGCTTCCCGCTGCCAGATAGATATTAATTTCGGCAAATGTCTGTTTACAGTATAAAGCCAGCTGAGTGATGGGTTTTAATGTTATCAGAATATTTATTGTTTTTTAACCAATCAGAATTTCCCGTTGTCTCTGCAACGGGAAAATCAAACACGCTTGACAATTAGTTAAAGCGGCAATCCCTCTATTTTTCCTCTCGTCTCCGCCCCTTTTTGCCATTTTCCCGCGCGTTCAATCTTAGTCCGGGAAACAATAAAACGAAGGAAAATAGAGGGATTGCTCGCAGTCTAGAAAGATTGAGATCAAAGTTTTTACAGCAGACAAAGTGATATGCCAGGAAATGTCCTCAAAGAGTATGTGGCAAGGACGCTACCTTTAAGAAAGAACAATTCTCAACTACTTTTGAGTTACCAGAAACCATATAAACCAGTTTCATCAGAAACCATTGGCAAGTGGATCAAAAAGACTTGAACTAAAGCAGGCATAGACATTAAGGTATTTGGTGCTCACAGCACAAGATCAGCATCTACATCTGCAGCAAAAGTTGGCAACATGCCAATTAGTACCATTATGGACGCAGCTGGGTGGTCGAACACGAAAACATTCAGTAAATTTTATGACAAACCAATTGAAAGTGATCAAAAAGAAAATTTTGGTCATAGACTCTTAGAAATTGTTAACGTTGATTAAGCATGTATCGTGTTGAAGTTGTTGATATTAAAGCAAAGTTACAGTGCTCATGGTCATTACTTTAAAGTCTCACACGTGACTCCGTAGCGAACTAACCAATGCCACAAAGTAGAATTAGAAAATTAAACGAGACTTACCTGTAAGGTGAAGTTTGATTGAGATTCTACGAGTTATTGGTTAGGAGCGAAGGAGTCACGGACCCACCCTACGGTTTTACCCAGCCCTACGGCTTTACAGCGGGTACTAAATATCAATGACCATTCGCACTCCCTTTAAAGACTGCCGCTCGATCCTTCCCGCGCTATCTCACACGTGACTCCTTCGCTCCTAACCAATAACTCGTAGAATCTCAATCAAACTTCACCTTACAGGTAAGTCTCGTTTAATTTTCTAATTAACTGCCCTATAAAAGAGCCGGTCACGCTGTCTACAGCCTATGGTGTTGCTCATATTACTTCACCTTAAAATACTCATTAATAATTCATAAACCTTGTGGCAAATCAGCCATAATATGTCACGTGGAGTGACTTTATTATTATTAATAACTTTTATTGACTTTATATCTATTTATTTATTTTAATGACTTTATATCTGATAAAACACATGTGACTTGTAATTTGATATTGTAAATAGTAATTTATTCATATTTGTAACTCATTGTCATACTATATTCATTTACTCTGAAGATGTCTTAGGTTAAAGACGAAACGTTAGTACTTCTTAAATAAATTTTATGTCTATATTATTGTCTATATGGCTCTTTTGCGTACGTTATGCTGGGCATTAATCTTTATACTACGATTACGATTCCCGCCTGGTTCATCACTTGCAAGTACATGTGGCATTATATAATTGTTCATCTTAATTAGCATGATTATACTATGGTTTGATCCTAATTAGTATTCTTTTGTAGTCGTATTTTAAGCTATTGAAAACACTCGTTGTCGTGTTTTATCAGATATATAACGCTCGGCTGCGCCTCGCGTTATACATGTATATCTGATAAAACACTCCTACTCGTGTTTTAAATAGTACCTTAAGACTGGTGGACAACAAAGGTCATTTCATTTCACTTGCTCTGCAGGCAATTTGCGTAATGCAAATCTCGCTTATTTAGCTGGTATGAAGCGATATTGACTGTTACCGAAACATTAAACCAGACATAGTACTTATAGTGAAGTTCTAGAGAGCATTTTTCAACACTCCTCACTCGTATGGCTACATGTCCAGCTTAACTGTTCATTATTTATCTGCTCTGAGCTCAACCCCGTAGTGGAAAGAGCCTGGGTACGAGGTTGCTCTGAGCTTAAGACAAGCATCTTTCTAAGCTTCCTAAACTTAGCTGGGTTTGATCCCTTAAAATATCTGCGATCACAGCTGCAGTACCGAAGTTTCACAGTAAACTGTAGCAACTCATGTTCTCGAATGAAATAGTACTTCATGTTAATGCGTTTTGCTCGTCCACGGAACTGCAATCTTCACTCGTGCTCAGTCTTGCGCGATCTATGCGACTCTCGCTGCGTCGGTTTGGATGTTATACAAATTTCAATTTGGAAACTTGATAGGCGGATACAATAAATTCAAGTAGCAAAGAAAATCAACGAACGTCATGTTTCCATTCACTTGCATGATCTGACTATCTGGTGTCTTTGGACTAAAGAGTGTTTTTCGAAGTTTCATTCCAGAATTATACGTTATCACCGCTTTAATGCGAGTCCGAGGGAGCACTTTCTTTGCGATAGTGACTCCCAGTATTAACGATCAACGTGTATTACATGATTAACATAAATGTGGTATACCGACTCATCCGGAACCAACCTAAACTGATCATGCGTTGCAAAAAATTAAACAAAAATTATTCGTGGATTCGAAAATTTGTTCTTAAGGTTTATTTCATTGTTATAATCGACCAAACACAAAACCTGTTCATTGAACGTTGGCGACTTCATTACGATTCACTTTGCGGCCCTTTGCTGAAAACGTAAGACTGATTCAATAAAATGAAGTCTGAACTTCAGGTGATTTGACATTTAATTATCAATGATTCTTGATTTCGTTACAATTTATTAAGTAATGCTAACTTGTGCAAAATACATGAAAAATATAAAATTAAATCAAAGTTAAAATGTAATAAAAATTCTAAGCTGAGTATATAGAAATAGAAAGTAGTCTCGGCAGGGTGTGGCAACCGGGAGGCGAGGAGGACGCGACAGCCCTTCCCTCCCCTCCCCTCCCCTAAAAAAATCGTTAACAGGTTCATCAAAAATGATTTGCTATTAGTCAAACATTTTGGGGTTTTGCTGAAAATGGGCTGAAAGTTTAAAAATACGTTTTTGGTCAGAAGCTTTTTCAACTATTATTGAAAAGTACATACCCAACAAGCCCTAACGAGCACATTTAACATATTCTGTGATGAAAAAGCTGCAATATTCCTTCAACAAAAAGAAAAGAAAATCGTTCTCATACTCATTGAGAAACGTGATTATTATCAATATGACACCCCATCATTTTGCCACGCCCCTGAGTCTATGATTCGTCTAAAAATGTTAAGTATATGCAACAATAGTGCTAAATTATCTAAGTATTAAAACGCCAGCGTCGTTGATCTTCAATTGGTATTCATATATTATCCTAAAATGGAAAACAAAAAATATGAAATCTTCGTATAAATCGTGTGGAGTAAATTATACTTGGGATTGCTTGAATTTGGTATTTGCCAGGTTTGAATACCAGGAGAATATCTGCGGGCACTTTCCTTACTTTTGAAAGATTTTTGTCTTTTTGTTCATGTCAATATGCTAATTTGTGCCCGATGAAAATAAAGAATATTTGGCATAATATATAACGAGGCAATCATCTAATATCTGCTCGAATCAATCCAACAGTATTGTTGAAATATCAAGCCTGGTTCAGAAGGTCGTTTCCGCTTCAACCGTAACGTAACATTCCCTTTAGTGTCGAAGTCATAATAGTTAACATGCACCGAAGCACGTAAACGATCTTAAAGCCTCATTACTGAACGAAACAATCGTCAAAACTACAGTTCCCTATTGGATGACGGCACTCAATCCATTCTCAACCGTAGAATAGCGAACTCTTATTGGCTAAACGTTTGGCATAATTTTTTCGCACGAAGGTTGGCAGTGTCTTGGTGATTTACATACGATTGCTTTATATGTACAGAACGTAAACGCGAAATTTGTATGCATGAGATGTTATAACTCGGGACGTGTCGCTCATTTCCTGAAAAACTAGCACGCACGATGTATTGATGCATGACATCCTTTACCTAGTAAATTAAAACTCGGAATATCTGCAGAATGTTAAAACTGATATTACTTTAGAAGGCGACCCGGCCGCTATTTGTTAATTAACGCAAATTTAGTTCATTTTCAGTGGAATTTGATGACTTGACAGTTTCGTGCCACATACTGTGCTGCCTATATGAATTTGCATGAAAGTAACCATGCACTAATTCCCAAACGGCAAAACTGCAACAGGCGTCTGTAGACATCGGCATTGCGCTACTCAATATAGTATATTTATTTGTGAAGAATATTTAAATCTGATCGTGAATCAAATGACATTACAAGATTTATGGCGAGGACATATCGACGATATTTCAGCATTGAAGCATAACACGGCGAGCCAGAGTAAAACGATTTTAATTTAAATCGATAGAAAATGGATCGCTAATCTTTTTATGGCTCTGTTTTGGGATCTGAAGGCTGAACGACTATTAATGTGTTCTCTTGTGACTCTTGGGGTCTGGAGAACTGAAGTTTTATATGATTCAAACCTTTTCTGTGCAAATAGATGGACATATGTCTGCATGAGAAAGAAAACTTTGTATATCCGCAAACATATCTTCGGCACACGATGCGATAGTACGTTAAGCATCTGTTAAGGCCGTTTTCCACTAGGCGGAATTTTCCGCGCGGAGCGGAATTTTCCTTTGTCTTGTGATTTCTCGGGTGGAACTAATTAGAAAAGACAAAGAGAAAATCCGCTCCGCGCGGAAAATTCCGTCTAGTGGAGAACAAGCCTTTAAGCCGGTTTTCCATTAGGCGGAATTTTGCGCGCGGAGCGGAATTTTTCTTTGTCTTGTGATTTCTCGGGTGGAACTAATTAGAAAAGACAAAGAAAAATTCCACTCCGCGCGCAAAATTCCGCCTAATGGAAAACCGGCTTAACACGATGCAACGGTTTGTGAAACCCGTCTTTCAGACAAGTTTCACAAACCATTGCATCGTGTAACAGGATCGCGAAGCTCGCATCAAGAAGACTAGTCACCAGACTTCACACTTGTAACATCCGGCCGCGGGAGAAAATCGCACGAAACATTGAACTTTGAATCGTGAATGTTCATGACTGAAATTCGCTACCGAAGAAAGCGAGCTCTGGCACTTTTGATACTGCTTGACTTAATAGACGATAAAGCTCAGCAGACCTCGAAAAAAGAAAGAAGATGGATACTTGGGTAAGACCATGATCGAAAGAAGGAAAGAATTTGGGTGTTATCATCATCTGGTAAAAGAGAATTTCTTACAAGAATTTCTTCAGAATGAATTCACAACATTTCTGCTTTATTGTGGACCAGGTATCATACCGTATCCAAAAACAAAATACAATTATGCGGGAGAGCATTATCCCGGGCGAAAGAATGGCTGTGACCTTACCCTTTTTAGGGTAAGTGAACATGTAAATCTCTTGTTGAGTACAATTTTCGTATTAGACGCACAGCCATTTCACATATTATCATCGAGAAACAAGCCACTCATCAAATCATGGGTGCAAACAATTTGAAAATTCCATCGTGCACGAATGACCTTGAGCTAGTATTGAATTTGATGACCTTGGGTATTGTTCTTCCATCTGTTTGGTTGCTTGTTTAATGTGTTTCTGTAAACGCCTGTTCGCAGGTTAAGTGTATCGAAACATTGCGAGACAGGTTTAACAAATGGTGTTACACGGTGCAATGCCAGCAAAAGGAGCTCGAAATCGTTGCGAAAAGTTGAATCTTTTCAACATTTCGCGAAACTTGTCTCGTAACAGAAACTGACACAGGTTCGCGACATGGAAGGGTGCAATGTGTCGCCAAACCTGTCTCGCAGCGTCGTTGCGAGACAGGTTTCACAAATCGTTGCATCGTGTAA